>JAUDZF010000036.1:0-145439 GCA_030407055.1 Armillaria mellea | reverse complement strand
CTTGGGGCCGTCCCGCGTTGGTGCAATTTACGGAGACCAGATCCGGGTCGTCTGGATCGGCTTCGATGGAGGAAATCAGGTGTGATAGATGGACGTTCCGAACGGTGGACACGAGTCTCCCGACGACGTCCCGAACGCCGTCAACCACTACATAATGGTGTGTGCCCAGGGTAAGCCAGATGTAATCTGACAAAAGAGGCGTGAATAACGATGATGATAGCAAAGTTGAAAGAAATCCATGCCTAGAATTCTTCGACGGGGTGGTCGAGGACACTCCTGCTCCGGAGCCGTGCACACCGCGGAGAATAAGGGAACCATGATGGCATGAGTGAATTCCGTCCCATACTTGCTCGAAGCCCGCTCCATTTGGCGAGGAGACCCGTAGGACCGTGTCTTCTCGACCCATGTCCTGTAGGTCATGTTTTGATTCCCGGTGATCGCACCATGGGACATCGAGAGCCACAGCAGTCTGAGGTAGCAGAAAAGAATATGGATAGACCAAACGACAAACAGCCCGATCGTCCATGTTTTTGCGGCTGCCCGCAGTGTCAACCCCAGCTCTGGCTTGGGCGGGTCGTCCAGAGTGAGAAGGCATGCTTACGCCACCAAGCCCCGACGAGCCGTGTATATCATTTCTGCGGTTATTTGGCGGCCCGTTTCGGACGTGGAAAGGAGGGGAGAAGGAGTACGAAAAATCGCGCGGTGTGAACTTGACGCCAAGACGTTTGTAGAGTGCGATTAGCTGCTTGTAGTATCCTGCCATGGTACGTCAGTACAGCGCGCTGCACGAGCTTGCATAGTTACCTCCTTGGAAAGAGCGCATGGGAACGTCTACTCGCCAGTCTTGGTCCTGGCCGGGTAGAGGTAAGGATATGGATGAACTATCCATCCCCAAGGTCGACGTCTGCAACATAATCGTAAGATTTTCATATGCATGCAAAGAAGGGTACAAGCCTTTTCGAACAAGTGAACATCAAAAGCCACATCCTCGCCCTGAGGGTCCTTGGTCAAAAGGTAGGCAGCGGTCAGGCCAGCGAGGCCACTGCCTATCACAGCGACTTTGACGGTTCTCGGCATGCTGGACGCCTGAGAATTAGCAGCAAGGGAGTCGGTGCAGCAGTCGTCCCATCTCACGACGAGATTTATCAGTTTTTGGGACATCATGATTGTCGGACCGCGTCACGATCAACAACCTGCCAAGCATTTTATTTTCACCCGAGATTTCGGTTATCACGGCCTTCCGAATCCAGCAAAAAGATAAATGCAAGGGTAAGCGACGAATCACACGCAATATATATTCAACTCGTCCGTCTTCTCTTTTCTCTGTGGTCCCGGTCGTCAACACGCTCTCGAGAACGCCGCCGCTCCCTGTACCGATAATCTCCATCGCTGTCGTCGGGTGAGCGACGTGGGGATCGGGACCTGCGCCTCGAGCCCCGAGAATCATAGCGGTCACCCGGTTGACCTCTGTCATTTCGGTGGTAGCCGTCATCTCCTCGACGCCCTCCCCGTTCATAATCTCTGCTCCGGCCACCATCGTCGTCTCGGACGTCGTCATTCGATCGCCAAGACTGTCCATCTCGCGGTGGTGGAGGCGCTCCCCATACGCGCTCCCCTCCCGATACATTATTCGAGCCTGTTCCAGGACCGCGACCCGATAGTGGTAGTGGTCCCGCATTTTGAGGGCAATCTAAAAATAATGAGGAACGATACTTGACAGGTCAAATCAACAGACCTTTTTTCAGGTGTGGTCCGCCGCATAAGAAACAACCGCCTCCTTCAAGGGATTTTCCCCCGGCTTTGACTGGCGCATTGCCACCAAAGCCCCCAGTAGGGACCGTGGTATCCTGGTCCAATAAATGTGTATATTTCGTTCGGCTCCTCTTCCCAAAGTTTTTGACTTGCATAACTTTGGGTAGCGAAGAGACGTCAACCGTAGATGCAGTAGCTTCCGTATAGTCATGGCGCTTGAGAATCTCCTCGTCCTATCGGAGTATTAGAGAAACCCATCTTGTCCCAACAAAGTATGCGTACCTGGTGGAAAGCGCCTTTGTGCCAATACTTCTGAAGAAACTTCTGTTGGCCTTTGGGCTTTTCGTCTCGAAGCTTTTGCGCGTGCTCGAGGTCCTCTTTCAGGCGCTGTGCCTCAGGCAGTGCTCTACGACGCTCAACTTCTGCCCGCTCTTCTTCTCTGCGAACCTCTTCCTCCTTCTCCTTCTTAATTCGCCCTAGTTCGCGTAGTCGCCACGCCTCGAATTCCCCAGCAGGGTCCAGGCCATCAGTGTCGTCAACATCCGGAATATCATCCTCCTTCTCCTCTAAACGTTCGATGAGCTACACAAAAGACGAGTATGAAAAGCTCACTTTCTGCCAACTCCCGCCTGATACTTTCTGCTACAAGGTCGTGACTCTGCTTTTTCCGTTCTTCAAGCTCTAGCTCTTTCTTCCTAAGTACCTCTTCGGAGTCTGCCGCTAGGGCTTCCATTTCCGCAATCGTGACTCGATTCCGCCTATACTTGAATTAGCCTGAACGCAGGTTGTCTAGATTGAATGCGCACTTTGGAACAAAGACGGGCCTCAGTTGAATTTTTGGTTTTTCATCTTCCGAGTCTGACTCGTATTCGCTGGACTATAGATTAATTTGTAAGAACGCTGTAATAAGTAGATTAGAAGACAGACCTCGTCGGATTCCTTCAGTTGACCAGGCTTTGTTCCCTCGTCAGACTCTTCTTCCTCGGATTCTGCAAATAATACTTCAGCAAAGTTGAGCCAAGCATAAATTAGCGAGCGCACCTTCCTCGTCCTCCAGCGCCGTTCGACCAGACTCGTCTCTGCCTGCAACGATTACCTTTCCATCTTTCGAGATATTCACATCCTTCAAAGATACATTCATGGACTTTATTTTGGCCTTTGAAACATTTTGAGCGGTCGGCAGGTCTTCATCGTCTTCCTGCACGATGTCTTGCTCTCCTCCAATGAGGACATCGCCGTCCTCCTCGACTTCAGGCGCCTCCTCTTCAGAGTCGGAGTCAACCTCTGCGACCCCCTTTGGAGCCTTGCCTTTCCAATATCGTGCAGCGGGCCGTGCGAGGCGTGGTGCTTGTTTACGAGGGGCTGACATGGAGGTAGGAGGATGAGCGCGTTGTTTGTTTCGCAGGCGAATGGCACACTCACACCTTGGATGCTCGGCCCGACTGAGCCTCACCCACCTTGCTTTTCTTCTCCAACGTCTAATTTTCAAAAATGTCTATGCTTTTCTGATACCATTTTGCGCAGCACATAGCCCATGCGAACTCTCGGCATCAAATGGGATATCGTTACCATGCAGTCGTCAGTGGAGCAAACACAATATTAAACAGCTGAATTTCAGGTTCATCTTTGTCCGGGAATATGTCAACACTCACACAAAACCGAGTCTAATACCCGTTCTATGCACTGCTAGTAAGGGGCTATATTGGAATCGTCAGAACGTGGTGCGAGGTTCGGCGGCCAAATTTACACGTACTACCGGGGTCCGATCATTCTTGGACTCAGATCATGGCTCCTTCACCTAGCTTATAAGACAAGAGAAGGGAGTTCATGTTTCATCGTTCCCATACTCTTCTCAGGTTGGTGTTTTGTTCGCTATCGTCTTGGTCAATCTGACCATACTCTCAGTAAAGATTCATTACCAGAAAATAAGAGGTCGCCGCAGAGCGGGATCTCAACGTCAGTCACCCGCCCTTTCATGATGAGAGCAGTGATCCTAGCCATCGCTTTTGCTGTTCTATCGGTTCTAGCTCAGTCTAACGGTGCGGCTACCTCCTACCTTCCATGCTGATAACTCTGACCTTGCGTAGAGTCCACCCCGGTAAACTATGGCATCATCGTCTTTCCAGCCTTCCAGGCGCTCGATGTCTTTGGGCCCCTCGACGCCCTAAACATGCTCTCCCTTGCATACTCACTTGACCTCTCCATAATCGCTGAGTCCCTCAACCCCGTCACCACCAAGCCGCAATCGAGTTTGATGAACAACATGAACTCCAACTTTTCCGAATCCATCGTACCCACACACACTTTTGACTCCCCGCCGGAATCTCTCGATGTCCTCATCGTTCCGGGGGGCCTTGGTACGCGCGGGTCAAACCTCAATGCGACTATTGATTACATCGCTGCTACGTACCCATCTCTGCAATACCTGATCACAGTCTGCACCGGTGCAACCCTTGCAGCTAGAGCAGGTGTCCTCGATGGGAAGAATGCTACTACCAATAAAAAATCGTGGGAGTGGGCAACATCACAGGGTCCTAACGTCAACTGGATCTCGCATGCTCGATGGGTGGTTGATGGCAATATCTATACCACGTCCGGCGTCAGTGCTGGTATTGATGGGGTGTTCGCTTTCATGGAGGCCGTTTATGGGGCCAACGCAACGGAGACTGTTGCCAACTCAATGGAGTACGTGAGGGAGACCAATTCTAGCTGGGACCCTTTTGCAGAATTGTATGGTCTGTAAGAGATCTTGTTTGCTTCACATCTATACATCTATGGAGCTAGTTGCTAATATCATCTGCTCAAAGAAATTTCCATTTAAAAAACTATCTTTGGTGAGTGTGAAGACTCGTGAATAGCGACAGTAAGTAGCAGTTCTCAAAACGCATATATAAATCACCCAACGATTCCCATTTTGACCATTCATGAATGGAACTCTGAATCTGGTGTTCGCCAACCGTGTCGCAGCGTTGGAACAAGCGCTGCACCTCTTATGCACTTGCTTACATCTCTACCGAGCAAAATTTCTGAACATCTCTGTGATCAAATCCTTGCCACTTGGATGGGTCCCCTGAAATCATTTGACACCTGGCCGTGAGATATCGCCTGGCGAATTTAATTCATGTATTCAAGTTTGGTCTGTAGACTGTAATATAATTCCCTCTGATAATACTGCGCCTGTGAAATTCATCAATAAAGGCATATCCTTTGGGTTGGACACCATGCGTGAATGCATCAAAGATCGAAGTAAGAGGGGAAAGGCTTGAATTCCGCGACTATGATGCAGTCACGTTGAGCGTGACACTGGGGCTTGCCAGTGTTGCCAGTGTTTCATTCCAATATCATCTCCCGACCACCACCATCCGCAGAGTCGTTAAAACTCAAACGTCTCACATCCTGGTGACCCCAACAGCAACACCGAGGTTATCGTGCAGCAAGAGTTTAAGTCGAGAACCGCCGCCTAGTGTGTTCCCTGTTCTGAAATAACGATTGTCTAGTAATTGGCGTCCAGAACCATTTTCATGGCACCATGTCCTTCCCCTCCAATGTGCTCAGCCTGCTCTTTGCATTCGTGTCCTGATATTCCACAGTCGATTTCAGATGATCCCCGAATCCAAGCCTTACTAAAATGCAATGGTCCCCCGCGGGAAACAGAGTGCGTATCTCTACTTGCGACTGCATCCGAATCCTCGAATCTACTTTCGGTTTTGAAGGAGAAGATTGATCATGTTCAACAAGTTCTAAACGTGCTTCTGGACGGTCAAGCAAAAGTGACGGAAAATCTGCGGGCGGCTGAAAGATTGCTGCACCCCATTCGCTCTATCCCTGATGACATACTGGGGCACATCTTTTCGTTTTGCGTGTACGAGATCTACGATATCCTCACGGAGCGGAACGCACCCGACTCCCTTGACTCACGCGACCCGCCATGGACACTATCTCAAGTCTGTCGTTCTTGGCGGAGAGTCGCACTGTCTACCGCAACATTGTGGAGGTGCCTCTCCGTAGATTTCAAACAGTGCCGCGAGCCTAAAGCTGTGCGTCTGCACCAGTTCATGCTTGGCTTACACCTTCAAAGAGCGCGTCACTGCCAGCTGACGATCAGGCTGTCGAGCACGAATGATGTATCCACTCACGCCTCAGTACCCATCCTCCTGACGTCTATTCCTTTTTGGAGGCACCTGCGTGCGCGTGTTCCTGCCGAGTCCCTTGCGGTGTTCTTGCACTATGGACCGTATCTCGAGTCGCTTCACTATCTTCAGATACGACTGCCAATTAAACATGATGATACTGTCCCAACCATCCATGCCTTCGACATGGCTCAGAAACTCCGCATCCTGGACCTCCATTCAATGTTATGCCGTCACTTCCATCTTCCTGGCAGCGGAAACAGCTTGACTAAGCTAGTAATCCAAGGACCGTTCTATCAACACATATTCTCCTTTTTGTCCAAGACACCCAACCTTGAATCACTGAAGCTATACATTGAAGCATCGGAGCCTTTCGAACGCCTCAGCTCCCCAATCATGATGCCCAAGCTGACCAGTCTTGAGATTGCCGAATGGAACGATGCAGCGCCCTCCTTCGTTGCTTGTTTTTTCGAATCTTTAGCGCTCCCCACCCTGTCTCTCTTACAAATTGGTCTGGATAACGATGCCGAAGGCGCCACCGTTCTCATATTTCCGGAGATTCTGCCTCATCATCACTGTTATGGAATAATAAAGTTGATGGTGACCGCACCCGGGAGCGAGATTGGAGAAATCGGTCTGCTGACCCACATCACAAACATGCGACACCTCTCAGTTGCAGCCAAGATCGTCGACAAATACTTGCCTTCTACGCTTACACGTTCGGGGAACAATGACGACATCCTTCCCCGGCTCCGTACTTTCGACTTACGAGGGTCAGAGTCCATTCCCGACCACAGGATAATATTGGAGATGGTAGAATCACGTATGAAGGCTCAAGCAGGGCATGGCGAACAGGAGTTACAAATGCTAGAAGAAGTTTTCCTAGATGGACCTCTGACATTTGGCGATTTTTCGCTGGCTTTGCGTTGGCAAGCACTACAAAATAAGGGGCTAATTGTAAATAATGGAGGCTAGTCGAACATGATGATGTCGCATTGTGCAAAAACCTAGTTGTTGATCAGAGTTACCAGCAGTTCAAGTCATCTGAATCGACCACCTGGGTTCCATCCTCTTCTCTCGATACCTTTGTTATCAATGACCGATCAAATATCAACTAAGATATAGTTGGAACTACAATGATGGTTCGTAAAGGACTATACGCAAAGAACACCAAGTCACTAATGCAAACGTCCTGCTATCATCTGATCTAGCCACTTCCTGAATATGATTAGATTCCCTGTATAATTTTACCCGAAATACTACAGAACCGACAAATCCCGGACGCGTGGCATTCAGATACTGCACATCGACTGGTTGCCTTCACTTTCGCGGCGCTAAGATTTTCTATCGATTGTGACGTGCGCTAGATGCATCAGGAGACATTTAGAAAGAAAAAAACAAGACACATGCAGGACCTTTCTGGTTCACTATAATCAATGGATGCAAGAGATACACATGATGGCCATGCGCCGGGCACCTTTCCATTGAGCAGCGCATACAGGGGCACCGGGCTCACTTTACAAGGTGGATTATTGCCTTCTCCGCGGTATTATCCTAATTCCATCGCTTACTGATCGTCCAAAGGTAACGAATTAAGTCATATTCGGTATGCAAGCTGCTAGTACAGTAAATGTACGATGAGTGAACTTATAAAATAATTTACTATACTAATTTCTATCAGAACCACCCAATAAATAACCCATACCTTCAGTATTTCGCCCGCCGCCTCTTCGCTTGTAACCACCACCTTCGGACCATCGCCAAGTAAGTAAATGTGATCACTAACGACAGGGCAATCACAATCCCAAATCCATTATATGGATAATCTGGAGTAAGGCCGTTATGTGGGATGGTGACATTGATAGACATCAGACCTATGGGGAGACCGAATCAGATGTTTTTCTGAAGAAATCGATGGTACAGGGGAAAGGCGCATACCGATTAATGGTTGGATGCACAGGACCCCGATACTGACAACCGTCAGGACGATGAGAGCTTTGTCCGTGCCCGACTTGGTGAGAGCGACCGATGTACGCAGCTGGGACAGGTAGATGGGATGGGACTGGCTAAGCATCCGCTCATAATGTGCAAGTGAATGCTGCAAAGTGAGAATGTGATCTGAATGGAAAGTCAATAAGGACGCCATCATAGTATGCCGGACCAACGCACCCTGGATATCTCCCATGTAAATAGCGATTTCAACATCTTCAGCCTTCTTGTCATGCCCTGATAACAGTCTTTTTCGTATCTGTAACACGACGTCAGCCTTGGCAGCCAACAAGCGCGTCAAGGAGGTGACGAGACGTCGAGCTTTAGCCATGCGCCGCAAGGTCGAAGTTGTAGGGCTGGTAGAAATTGAGATTTCCGGCTTTCGACGCCGCCTGAAAAGTCGCTTTATCCTTCTAAACACGATGGGAAGTGGAGGACGAGGAAGGGAAAATCTAGTTCGCAGGCTTTGTTGAAGTGGTTTTTCCGAGAATTGCTCCTTTTCCTCGTCGACTCCATGTACTGTGACGGAAGACGGCGGAGATGGAGCGTTGACTTGCTCTTTCAGCGATTGATGGAAGTCGTGGCGAGCTCCAGGGTTTAGAGAGAAGACAAGTTCTTCAATCGCGACTACTTCCTTCTCGATCTCCTCCAGGAAGGGAAAGAAGGAATCGACGAATGAATCCAGCAGACCATGAGCAATCCAAGCTGCGTACAGTGCCTTCAGCAGATGTCGTCTTTTTATGATGCTGATGCTCACCCGAAGACAGACTGCGAACTTGTTCTAACATTAAAAGACGGCTTTTAACTCGATCGGTATGCTCCGATATATCTGTGAAATGGAACTGTGGTGTATGAGCCCCCTGTGTGTATGGGCGAGATATTATACCTACTGTACAGACACCTTCATTGAACACAATGATGTAAACATTGGCCTCGCCTAATACTCCTTCCTCAGATTGGATATCTCCGATTTCTGCACTTTGATGAAGTCGTTTGTGAAGGCCGCCTTCGCGGATGATCATGCTTTCGATAGCTCTAAAGGAAATGAAGTAATAGCCGAGCTTAGGAAAAAGCTCGAGCTTCTCTCTGGGATCCTGCTGTAAGATGTCTTCTAGAGTCAGAGGATGAAGATGAAGGAGCTTGCCAATGGCGTGCATATCGGCAGAAGTGGGGGAGGCCACATCGAGGAACCAGGTTTTGGCAGATGGATCGCTGACGATGCTTGTCGATACCATGGGCGGCTCGCGGTGCTTTCCCTTTCTCGGTTTTCGGACCTCTGTTAGGTCATTGAAAGAGGCCGTTCGAGTGGGAATAGCGCTCTCAGGAAGCATAAAGTCCTGATGAAAAGGTATATCGGCTGTCCTGGTAAGGCGAGCCCGCTCTTGGTATCGTCGAGCCTTTGAAGCCTTCTTCAAGGCCGTGTCTAGTTGACTGAGAACAGATGGTAAAGAGGAAGTGAGGGTAAATTTCTGCGTTTGTTGAGAGTCGTCCTGCACATAGATACGATACGTGGGAGAGAGGTATAGGGAAAATTGACGTGGAACGAGCCTCGACTCCTCCCGAGCCTTGATCAAGCTTATTCGTGCTGCAATGTCCCGCTCGGACTGGTCGCTGTGGAGGCTCCCCATGCCCTGACGGCGCTGCCGCCGCCTCTCCATCTGTGATCGTGTAAGCGTGACTATGGAAGACTGAGACGAGGAGGAGGAGGAAGAGGTTGTCGAGGAGGACGAGCTGGCGACTCCCCGCCGGGCCCAGCGAGAAATTGCATGTTCTACGACGGTTGCGATTGCGCCCAGCCGAGCGACACCGAAACCTGAGCCTGAAGACGAGGACGAGGAGGACAGGATGGATTCCGGCCGTGGTGATGGCGGGGGCAAGGAGCCTCGGTAAATGTCGCCTTCATCGTCGTTGTCGTCGTTGTCGCGAGGGAAGACGGTGGTAGGCACCAATAATGGAGACATTGTCAATCAGCTTTCCTGCAGTCGCGGCGACGCCGAAGACTACAGTGGGCGTTGACTATGCCGTTGAGGGTCGGCGTCGCATGTGTGTACTGAACTGAGCAGCAAAAAACAATAATATCATGGAATAAATTCAAAAGTTCAGGTATTCCCACGCTACTCTATCCAATCCTTGGCCGTTTATTCGGACGACCCGCACCTTCGCTTGGCGCACTACGTTTACCGAATGGCCTAGATTTCTTTTCTTTCTGGCCAATCTTTTTCTGTTTCTTTTCAATCGCTTTTTTTACTGCACGCTCCCCACCGCTTTGGGCTAGTGCATCATACCTAGCACGCGTCAACAGTTGCTTCTTGTCGGCTAGTAATAAAATTTTAGTGAGATGAGCGCATTGGAAGCGTGCAATGTACCTTCTTTCATCCACCAGGATCCTTTACCTTGCCCTTGCTTCTCCTTCTCCTCCTTTTTCAGCTTATTAAGGGCTCCTCGCTCCACTTCTTCTCGCCTGTCTTTATTAACGGCACTTTCGGCTCTCTTCACCGCTAACTCCAACTTTTCTACTTCACTTTCTCTCTCGGAGCGAAGATGTTTAGGTGACGATATCAAGAGCTTCCTGGCACGCTTTAGGTTTTCTCGTAGAATCTGCAACTCGTTCTTGTGTGCTTGCGTGAGGAATGCATAATTGTGACGGTATTTTTCCTCCGACAGTTCGCCGGATAGAGGTATAAATCTTGGATCCCGTGGTTGCTGACGAGTGGAGGCATCAGTTTTCAAGTACCTCTACAAAGTAAGAACTACGCACAACTGTTTTCACTTCAACGACAGTCCGTCTTCGAGTTATTGGTCTCTTGGAGGTCATTTCCATGGGCCTATTTGACGGTTCAACATGATAAAATGGACTGCATGAGCGTCACGTACGCGTGCTTATTAGGTCGCGGGGCGGCTTTAGGCCTCTCGTGGTCGGACCACTCCTTGCTTGCCATAGTCTTGATTGTTGATTCAACTTGCTCGTTATCGCTATCGTCTTCAAAGTCAGAAATCGTTTCTGCCTGTCCTAGAGCACGTTGAGCAGTTCGGAGGGAACCCATGGAGAGGGAAGAAAGGTCTGGAGCAAATTGTATATTCAGAACGAAACGCTGATAGAGTGTGTACTTGCCATGTTGGATTTCCCTCTTCTGTCTTTACATCAGACGCCGAAAAAGGGTCCAAGTAGAAAGAACATACAGGTTTCGAAGGTCCGGGTGCATCCTCCCACTCATCGTCCACCCATTGCACTGCTCTTGGTGCATCTGCGTCTTCCATATCATTTTCTGCTTCATCCTTGGAGCTGCTGCTTTGAGATTCGTCCTCTAGATCTTCGTCTTGTTCCTCCGAGTCATCTTCAGAAGATAGATCCGGAGCACTTGGTATGACCTCGTTTATCTTGCGTGTTTTCTCTGGCGGTTTTTGTAGCTTCTCAGTTGTCACCTTCTGGGACGAAGATTTTGCCTTAAATTGCGATGACGGAGCGGTAGAAGGACGAATTTGACGAGGCGGCAGTCGAGCAGCTGGCCGTGAACGACGAGGCATTTAGGAAACAAATATAGTTATTTTTTCACAATTTCACAATTTCCCGATGACGTCACGTGCACTGGCAGCAAAATTGTTGTACGGCGTGAGCCCGAGGAAACAGTTTTACGAGATAAGCGTTTGCAAATCGCATGTATTTATTCATTTTATTTGGTTTTTACGGGATTCATTTTGAGGGATCTTTCCGTTCATGATCAAAGTCGGATTTGCGCACGTTTCGCTGAATTTGAAATTAGGTTGATCATGCAAAGTGCCTGTCACTCTTCGCTGGCTCCACCACTCGTCGATGTTCCAGGTGGATGCTCTGGAAATCTTCAGGGTCACTTCGACAAGCTGAAGGGCCATGACTGTCAAGGATCTCGTCGACCGTTTCGAGTCTTCGCTCTCACTATCCAGTCCAGTTCCTGGCCCCAGCGGATCCCAGTCGACCCCACAATCCTTGACTCGTATCAAAGTGGAGAAAGATGACGGTACAGCTATTAGTATGTTCTGAATTACGCGTCGCCTCAACATTTCTCACATTCGTACGCAGAGATTCCACCACCACATCCCCTGATGGTGAAGACTATGACGACCCCTCACGACGACGATTCACGACCCCTCACGATTGACATTGCTGACCTAGGCAGGAGCAGCAAGGACAGCGGTACACACTCTCATCTAAGCAGAAATACACACTCTAGTGCACTCAAGCATAAATCGGACCAATACCCACCTATGGACTCCGATTCAGACACTCTTGTATCCGCACCTTCATCTGGGGAGAAATCCACACTCATCCAGAGGCATAACGCGAAACAAATTACGGCTCCTCATACGCCCGTGGCCGTTACCGATTTGTTTGCTCGAAAGGCTGCCCCGCTGTACCTCCCAAAGCTCGACAAATATCTCTCTTCACTTCAGCCGCCAGATTTCCTCCGAGATGATCCCAAGTGGGACAAGAACTCCATGTTTCCTCCCATGGACCGTCTAGCGCTTACTGGGAGTTCCCTGGACGACCTGGAGACTAACTCCAAGGTTCCTGTTTCTTGGCGAGACAGAAAGATGATATTGGGATCAGCAGTAGGGACAGTGTTGGGTGTCACGGTGCGTCCATATCTCTATTGGTGAATGGGCCATTTAATAGTACCAGGGTTCGAGTGCACTCGCTACGTACTACAGTCTCCAGGGCCTGACGAACACCGTACAAATATTCGCCCTGATCTTGAATACCATCGGTCTGTTATGATTTGTTTTACACTTTTTTCTGATCTAAATGCCCGTTTACAGTGCCAGTGAAAGGGAGCGGCGTTTGGAGCGAATGGAGACAGCTCTTTCTCGGCACCATGTGAGTCTTGCTTGTTCTTCTTGCACCACATTTGACCGAGGTTTGTAGTCCCAATATCATCGCCCTCAACTTTGCATCCACTCTCATTCAGTCTTTGGTGTACCTTATCATTTTTTTCGCTATCTCTTCGGGGCTCCTCTACTATTTCTTTCGTTCTGCCCTCGGCTGTGATCGTTACACGTGTATCGAGGGTCTACAGCAGACGGTACAAGAAGGGAAAAGATGGGCACTGCTCATTGTTACTTTTATCCTAACCGTGGTCTATCTTCCGCTCAGCACAATGGCGGTTCACGCCCTCGTTTGGTCGGAGGATCTTTGGGCCGTGCCTAATCCATACACAAATGCAACCTCTTTCCCGCCTATTGTCGCTTCTTTAGGGCCAGTGGAGGAATATCGTGACCCCTTGGATTTCTGTTGGACAACAACGATGAAGAAGAATGAAATTAACTTTGCACCGGTAGTTGTTGTCCTTGCGGCGATAGTGGTACTTTCAGTAAGCGTCACGCTGTGCCCATTCGTATGATGCTCACCGCGCTTTTCTAGCTAACGATCTGGTTTCCTATCGCACTCCGTAGTGTCATCAAGCATTCCGTCCCTAAGGTTGATCGATATACCAGCTTGGGGAGGCTGAGAAATAGTGTGGACCTTGATGGGGAATACCATCGACTATTATCTCGGGATCAAAACCCGTTTGCATTTCTATATAGCGGTAACTACGTCAATTATCTGTCTTTGGTGTTCTAACCTTAAGAGTTCCAGGTTATCGTCGTGGTTGGGGAACGTATCAGTCTACTTACCTCTTTGCTAAACTTAGCACCCTGATTATCATCGCGGTCATTAATCCTGACAATTGTCTGTTTCGATCCTTTCCTCGTTCTACCATCTCCATCGTTCGACAAGTTTTGCTCTTAATTTCTACTATTGGCTTCTTCCTGGCTCAATGCATCCTTGCGCCATTTCTCGATCCGGTCAATAACGCTAGCGAATGGACATCTAGGCTGAATTATGTGGCCACGGCTACTATTGCTTTATTAGTCGCTCTTGACATTCCTGGACAGACTATCTACAATGTTTATCTGCTGTATATGTATGTGTCAAACTCTTTCCTAGAAGACACTACTCAACGGGTTTTTTTTAGAATTTATATCATCACTTATGGATTGAGTATATGTGAGTCTACTTTCGTCATGGGAACCGACAACGTAAATCCGTTTCTCAGATTTTACTATTATCAATTTGGGTCCTGTACGCCGGATGGTCAAGAGTAAATATATTTTTTGCATGCATGTTGCATCTGGAACTAACTCATCCTAGGGCTCGCGCGCAGGATAGATTTCAGTAAGTCATTTGGCTGCCAGATATTTGCGTACTGAAGCAACTTTACAGGCATCGATATATTTTCTCCCCGGTGAGAATCAATACTCTCTTTTTAGTTCGATCCAACTAAGCAGACGGTCTGGTAGGCTGGATCTTTCACCTCTCTCTCCCCACACCAAGCGGCGCATATGGCAGGAATCAATCACAGCGCTCTTATTAACAAGTCCCGAGTGTAGGATCCCCGCGAAGCAGCGCATGGTGTATGCGCAAGCTCGAGACTCTGAATTCCCGCCATACCTTTTGAATTTCTGTGGAACTCCCGCCGAAAGGCATGCAGAGAATCTCAAGGTAAAATTAACTTCACAGCAAAGTGGATGCGATCGATGACCTCTGGACTAGATTTTGCGCGAAATTGGTTCGCTCAAGTATAACAAGGCATCCGCGCTCTTATCTGGTCCCGATTACGAGTGGTTTAGGAAGCTGGAGTCCCAGATTCAGAAACATTTCATCGGCCCCGACTGCTATTGGAAAAGCCCATCTGAAACGAAGCCAGAATTAGTAGGATGCGCTGATTTCTTTGGCAATGCTTGGTGGATACCGTTTCCTCCTACACTGGTTCGTTTTACATGCATTCGTGGTCTATTGACTCACCCACCATCTAGGTGCTTCGCTACGACAGCGGAACATACGCTGTTTTACAAGAAGTAGCCGACCTTGAAGCGTATATATCGCAGAATTCTTCCCACAGTATTCGCCGACGGCGCCATATACGACTGTCACTCAGAGCGCTTGACGGGCAGGTGGTCAAGTGGCCGTATGAGCATATAACAGTGAGAACATTTCTTTCATCAACTACCAGTTGGTCTGACATCTAGATAGCCTATCGGATCACAATCTCCGTTATCTTGGGGTCGGAGAAAATACACCACCCAGTCTTCCGTCCATTACGACTCTTGCGTTCTGCGAATCAAGCACCGTGGCCATCTATCCTGGCAGGGCCTCCAACTAGGAAGCGGTTTTGATATGCGACTCACATATTCAAAGAAGCTGGATCTCGATGGCAGTGTCATCGGATTAAACGACGATTTCGACCTCACATCGCCGCTGGCCCGCTTTTTCATGTTGAACAGCCAGCTCGTTTCTTCAAGACTCGCATATATTGAAAGCACATTAGCAAGTTACAGGCGGCACCACAGAACAGAGTGTCATCGGAAATCAGAGGCTCTGACGTATCGGTTTTTGTCCCACCTCTACGACCATCCGCGCGAGCCATCTGGCCTTACAGCTAGTTCCATAGAGCTGGAGAAAGATCCACGAGTGCGGATGTTAATATCCGGGAGTGAGGAGGTGTTCTCAGCAGCTTATACTCGGTTTTCGGCTGTGTCTATCGATGAGACGCGTACTTGGTGGTATATATTCTGGGTAGGTGTTTGAAAAAGATGCCGCGTTCATGGGATTTACGCACTCACAGGACGATCTCTGGCGACGGAATCACGACACAATATCAGGATTAGAGCTTCATGCGGTAGACTTCAATCCATATTACCCGACATCTATTGCCTACACCCCATTTCCCCGAGCAGCGTTGGAAACATTTCTCACTCAGCGAGGTCTTTTATCACAATCGCCGCGCTGGGGCGATTTCTTCCACCCTGGCTTCTTGAACAAGCTATATTTGCGTCTGAATGAAACAGTGTTTCGTGGGTCTAGTAGAGTGAGGTTTCTTCCCCACCCTTTGTATAATTTCTCATGGTCCTTAGGCTATTTTATTCCACATCGGGCAAGACCACTCGGAGTTGGATATGGAAGACGTAGATCTTGACGCTTTGATTCAACCTTCAACGCTAGGCACTGGAGGTGGGACAGATCACGATAATTCCTCTATTTGGGCAAGGCCTGCATATAAGTGGGAAGGCTTGCTTAGCGATCCCGTACTCAAGGGGTCGAGACGAAGGAGGAATTTCCTTGCGAAGCTTGGTGCGTGGATGGGCGTCACTCCACTTTGGAGATCAGGGGTACCCTCGCCGGGCCTTTCGCTCGACGTTCGGATGGAAAATGGACGATACGTGCTGCTCGATGATGGTTCTAGCTTTGGGGGAAGCCGTGTCAACAGGGCAAAGCTTGATAATGATAATGACTGAACGATGTATAACGAGGATTGTATCATAATGGTTTGATATTATGAAACCGTCAACTAAGTAACTCTAGGGCAAACGAAGTAGGCTCACAATACGGAGAACCCATGCAATAATGCAATAGTCTAATAAAAAATGTTTCCGTGCTAGGGTTAGAGAAACATCCTGAGGCTCTCGTTCGACGATCCACTTGGTCTTGAACTCCACCTCTAGGGGAAGGAGGTCCTCCACCACCGTGTGCCCTGCCGCTACAGCGTCAACCAACGCAGAAGGCAGCTCTGCTTGCTCAAGCACAGACGAATGGATCGTTTCGTTGGTAATGTTGTCCATGCACAGAGGCAATTTGCGCTCCGTGGCGAAAAACAAAGACGCTAGGCCTGTTCTAGGACTAAGGGGAGATTAGTCAATGTAAATAAAGAAAACTTTAAGTACTTGCTTGTGTGGCTTCTGGGAACCCCAAGGTGCGATGGGGGAAGGAACAGAACGCAGATATTCCATGTCTAGGGACAGCATGTCCTGAACGTTAGCCTGCCAGCGTGATGTCAGCTTGATTCAGTGACGCTGACAGCCTGATTCTTACCGCCATCCAGATCAGTGCTATGTCTGCTAGGTCGTGGTCTCGATATCCTCCTCCTATCTGAATGACGAGATTGAATGAGAAGTTGATTTGGTTGACTAACTTACATCTGAATGGCATCCTAGGGGCATTCAGATTTTAGGAATTTCGTGTCCAGTATACATTCAAAGGACTCACCGCCAAACCAGCACTAATAGACAATCAAGCCAAATGAAACAGACATAGCTCACGATCGGCTCACCTGTTTGAGGATCTGCCCTCTATTAAGACCCTCATGCGCTCGCTCATACTTTGTGCAATCCTATGAACAAAGTCAGAAGGACAAGGACGCGCGGGGATAAAGTTTGTTCTTACGAAATCTCGGCGCGTTTCATTCAGTGCTAAAGCATGGTATGCTCGTTCGATATGTCCTCCCAAAGCTTTGTCGGGAAATCCAAATATGAGTGTCGCCTTCTTGAGATCGAGAGTCAGCTCGTCGGGAAGCCCGAGAGAACCGACGGTCTCGAATACGCCAACGCATCTAAGTAAGTTGAATGTAAGCAGTCAGTACTGAGACCGGTGGGAGTATGTATTTACTTGATGGAAAATGGAGTATTAACACGCTGCAGTCCATGTGCTTCCGGCTTCGTAAAAGCCCGTAGTTCATCTGTCAGTAACTGTCGCTCTGTTAACAATCGAGTAAGTATAGATGCTTGTGAGATAATCGGAAAAACAGGCCTTGTTCGTTATCACTTTTAGCAAGACGTTGGTAGGCGAGAAATATTCTAGCGAAGTTATCCATGTCTCTGCGGTCGAGGAGACCGATAGCTCCCTGCAAAATGATATCCAGTGACGTCGAGGCCCAAGGAAAGAGCAAGATTCCTACAATGAACATAGTCACCATACGTGCTGTATATGCACCCTGGAGAGAGGTTCAATAGGAATCAAGTTTGGCTAGTCTCCCTCACCCTTGAAAATCCGAATAGAAATATCTTAAAGGAACAATAAGAGAATGGGCCAGGCGTACTATGAAATGCTTCTGTACCTCGTCGCCTGGAAAATAATTTCTGAGAGCCGCTCAGCAACCTCCGCGTGCGGGAAACGGAGAGGGAGAGAACGAACAGGGCAATAAAGGCATAGGCTTCCTCTACTTTGTCAGCTGGAGAGTGTCAACGTGAATGGAGGGTTAAGAATGGAGAGCATATACCTAGAGATCCTCCGGTAGTCGCTTTGAGGGAAACTCATGAGAAAGAATGTTCGGGATAGAAAAGAACCTTGTCTATTACCATCGACGTATTCGTCGTAGAGGTTTCTCTCGGAGCCTATTCCGGATTGGTAGAACACGATTTGCTGAATTGGTGGATCGGATCGAGTATCTTCGTTCGTGATTGTTCTGGCAAGCCTCTATAGCGAAGGTATCACATATGAGACGGAAAGAAAGGGAGAGATGTATTACCAGTGTATTCGTATACAACAAACGATCCTGCGTCAACACGCCTAGATGGGTGTGAATAAGCAGGCAGCTGAGAAAGACCTAGGACTAACCGTCTTGCCACGTCCTAATCAGGGGTTAGTTCTGTTAGAGCGAACGTAGTAGACTCGAAGAAGTTCGCCCACCCATCACAGCAAACTATCAGCCTCTTTCTATCGCGCGCTGTAGTCCCGGAAAGGCTCATTAGAAGGAGTCGTGGAAAGTTCATTCACAAAAGAGGCCTTTTAAGTAGTTTGTTCGATTATCCAGCATCCATCCTTGACGGCGCCGATCAAGCATCTCGTTGTTTGTCACCTAGTCGCCGCTTGTCTTCGCACCTTTGGCATGCACCTTATCGAGTTCTCTGACAATATGTCATGGGGCCTGTCCTAGGTGTATGTATTCCCTAGATAATTACACCCGTTTCTTCCGCTCGTTTCATGCCGATAATAAATGCAGTTGAACCTTGAGGTATAGGCGAAACAAAGTGGGATTAAGCTTAAGTCTACATAAAACTAGCTGTATGCGTCAGCATGTGCATTGGAATCACCTCTACCAAACACTCACAGACGTTTTGCTATATGTATTTCTAACTTGTATAAATGCAAGTCCGATGTTATTAGAACAACAAATTTATTACTTTCCAAAGCGCATCTCAGCACCGGCGAATTCATCGAAGGCCTCTCTAAATTCCATCTCCGTTAGTGGGACAGGCCATCTGGCAGAGTAGAATCTCTGAGGGAGGATCCAAGTTATCCAGGCTGCGTGCCGTTTTATGTGTCGATTATGGCTAGAGACTGTTAGACGCTGGTAATCTTATACGATAGATGAGCTTACTATATTTCAGTGAGTCTTGTTTGCCAAGGGGGAAATCCGTGCAGTTCTAAAGGTGTGCGGTTATATTTAGACGGAGACATTGGGTGGACGATCATGAAGTCGGGTGGAGGGAGGCCGTCCTTTCCTACATACGACAGTGATATCAGCAGCAGGAAAAGAGATGGGAAACTGTTACATACCCTCAAGTCTCTGACCCAATTCCGCGACGGAAAGTTTAAATTTGTCGGTAGATACTTTTGAATGAGAAAGCTCTAATTTGCAAATGGAACGCGCAGCCGCAGCGATCGCTTGTTTGGATGACGAAGAGGAGATGAGATATACCGTCATTGGTCCATGTGAATTTCGCGCAGCTACGAATATGTCAGTGCAACTGGTACTTGTATGTTGAGCTGTGTACGTACTGGTATGCCTCCGTCGCCCATCCTTAGGTTCTCCACGAGGAAGGGATATGACCGTGTATGGATTCACTTCTGGAACATGTTCTGGAGAGACTGGTCGGGAATCGGGCTCTGAGAGCGGAGGCGTTGGGGGGTATTCATGCTCCATGGTGGTTTCGAAAGGCTGTGCTAAATGGTGATGAATGGTGGTAGCTGATGCCTGGAGTAACCCTACGTGCAGTGAGAACGCCGTCCCGCCAGTTAACATCAAAGGGTATACACACCTTCACTGTCGTATAAAGTAACCTTTTCAATGCCCAGTTCACGACACCAGTCTATGGTCCTGTAGACACTTTCCAAAAGGCATGCATGTGTGATGTCCGGATGTATGTCACGGTCTGGAACGAAAATCACGGCCAGGTGTTTGGGTATACGGCGACGCGTTGCTGTAAGAGGAAGTGGCGGGATGAAGTTGAAACGTTTCCAGCACGAAGAGACGAATACGGCGATGGAATACAATGCGTGGATCAAACGAAGGAAGAGAAAAGTCAGGACGGCCATCGTGGCATTAGAGAAGGAAAGAAATTTGTCAAGGGCGCGCGGTGCAGTGCAATTCTGGTTCCGGCTATTTCCTGACGTAAATCTGGTGACGTGTGACCACGTACGCGCCTAAATTGAAGCTACAAAGTACAGTTCCATTTGCTATTTATTCAAACATGAAAATGATTGACACTATTCTCCCATCTTACAGAAATTCTTTCGGTCGTTGAGTAGCATCCCCACCAGCTTCATCGTACACGAGTCCAGCCACTCTAAATGCGAGTTCTATCCATAGCGATGTAAAAATATGAATTTTCAGATAAAAGGGGCACTCACCATCAGCTTGGGCGCGTATTGCAGCCTCTGCATACACTCTAACAACGTCCTCCGTGCCGCTAGGGCGGACAAAGGACCTGCCGCCTTGGTACAAGTTGACTAGCTCCCCAATCTTTTGCTGGAGCCCTGGAGGGCTGACAAGACGCCGCTCAGCATCTTCCGTACGGAATGCATTTCGGTCACCAACGACTACTTTGACAAGGCGGTTAGGCAGGTCCACATAGAGCGAGTCCCACTCGACACCGGTGTATGATTTGTGGGCGAGAACAACCTCGACGAGAAGCATATCGGACAGCGCATCCCCGACCGTCTGATTGATCAATTCGGTCAAACTGATCAAGTGTTCTAGAGCTCCGGACTGGGCAGGTGACAGAGGTTGATGGGATTTCAGTGTGGCGAGTGTAGTGCCCGAGAAGAGAACGGTGCCATGTCCGTTGGCTTCGAAGTATACACCGATGTCATAGTGCTCCGCGGCGTGATGCAGGTGTTTTACACCAGTAGGTACACATTTGACGGGAAGGCGCTGCGTTCTTTGATAAGGATGTATATTCAATGAGTCGGAGAGCGACGTACTTCAAGGAGATACTTCGTCGAAGCTCCATTGGCATAAGCCGTTTGTACGATGCCGACCTTGATCTCGTTTTCAAGACCTGCAAGTTTAACAAGATCGACGATGAATGCAGCAACCAGTGCCGCGATTTTGTCCCCGTCGAGCATGTGGAAATGGCCACGTTCATCCAGGTAATAATACATTAGGCGATCAGCATCACCGTCGAGACTGCAAGCACGTTGACCAGGCTGCAATTTGTCGGCCAACGACGGAGGGAGTTTCTGTGTGGTTTTCACAAAATCTGCACCGCAGTTCTTGTTCAAAACTCCGAGAGTGGTTGTCGCGGTATTTGCCAGAGAAAATGGAAGGGTGCCACCAATGTACTGAGATAATTGCGAGGCAGCAATAGCACCGACGCCGTTAGCACAATCAATGAGCAAAGGTGGTGGCGTCGGTCGGCCAGCCTGAAGAGAAATGTCATTGATGCAGATGTAATATTGAGAGGGGATACTTACGATGAGCTTCTTGAAGGCAGTGCTGAGTTTCATAAAGTAGCCTTCTTCCGAATCAACCCCATACGCCTCGTCTGTGCCCTTGGTGTTGACGGCTCTGACCAAGTAATGCAAAATCGGAGTGGTGGTAACGCCGGCGTCTCTGGCATCGGCTCCAATAGCCTTGAAACCATCCTCCAAGGCGGCTACAAGCGCCGGGCCGGATGGCCGCGTATCTCTCGCGTAAACGACGCGAGATGGCTTTGATAGATCGATTTTGGCTGTTTGGACAAAGGTCTCTAGGGCAGAGACGAAGTCGGTGGATGTTGCAGCGTTGGACAAGACGGTAGCGTGCCCTTCCCACGAAGCTTCGAGCATCTCGCCTCTTGGATCAACAATCTTGACGCCGTTGTCCTGGAGGAGCAACGACTAAGGTGGGACAGACGGAGGGACGAGGACGGAACGTACATCCTCAGGATTGTGGGACGCAGTGATCATCACCCCGACGGTCCTGCCATCGAGTTTCTTGCTTCGCAGCGCAGCGACGATGCCTACTCTGAATAGGACAGAGTCCAATACAGACGCCCTGCGATACCGGTGAGCAGATTATCGTGTATCGACTCGAATCGGGACGTACACTGTCCTGAATCCTGCTGTGCCATACTGGTAGGTGATGTTCTCTGGCTTGAGGTGTAGGTCGGAGAGCGATTGGATTAATGTACGAGGAAGGGAGGCCATGTTGACGACGGTGTTGAGGAAGGAGCTGTAATGTGGGTTGCACAGGAAAGCACTGCACGTGGCTATGACGCACTAATTGAGACCCAAACCACCACGACGCTAGTCCTACTCTCTTAAATGCCCTCCAAGTCTCCTGCACAGGTCCTGCTAGAAAAAGCAGACAAGAAGGCCAACTCGTCGACCGGCTGGTTCTCGTCCTCTTCTTCGAAATGGGAAGAAGCCGGGGACCTCTATCAGCAGGCTGCTAACTCTTTCAAGCTCGAGAAACTTTTCAAGGAGGCTGGAGACTGCTTTTCTAGGGAAGCAGAATGTCGGGAGCAGTGCAAGGAAGATAGCGAGGCGGCGAACGCATGGTGGAATGCTGCCAAGGCCTACAAGCGTGGATATCCTCAGCGTGGGTATCATTGCCTTGCGTTCTTTCATCCAGCTCATCTGTTTGGATATCAGAGGCGATCGATGCACTGACTCAAACGATAACCTTCCTCACCAAGGGTGGAAGGTTCCGCCAGGCTGCTGATAGAGAGAAGGAGATCGGCCAGATATATCTGCAGGAGAATAACGATCTACGGAAGGCCTGTGACAGCTACGAACGAGCAGCGGAATGGTACGCTCAGGAGGATGCCACGGCGTGAGTACCATGAACGTCAAGGATCCCATTGTCTCATCATTCTGTCGCAGCACCGCAAACGCCTGCTGGAAAGACGCCGCTGACCTGCACGCCGACCTCGAAGAGTATCCGCAAGCCATTGCTCGCTACCAAGAAGTCGCCAATCATTCATTAGGATCAGCCCTGACGAAATACAGCGTCAAGGAATACTGGCTACGCGCAGGGCTGTGTGCCCTAGCTATGAATGTACGTGCCGATGCTGTGTTTTCGACACCATCTATGCTAATCATTTGCCAGGATCCTGTCACCGCTCGACGAAGTGCAGCGACCTATGCGAGCCAGGACGTGACATTTGCGTCTACAAGGGAGTCCAAGTTTCTGATGGCCCTAATTGAAGCTATGGAAGCTGGAGATGTCGAGGCATATACCGGGGCTGTGGTTGAGTACGACCAAGTCACCAAGCTCGATAACTGGAAAACCAGTATGTTGCTGAAGATTAAGCGAGGCATCCAGGAGGAACCGGGCCTTACTTAGGTATGAACTGTAGTGTATGGTGGTTATAATACATAAGCCGATTTGTGCGGATTCGTCTTCCTGGCATCACATTGTGTGACTCGAACTGCCATGTCTAAAACAAACCTTCCTCGTTTTCTTCCGCCTGTCACCACCTCCTGCTAACTGAAATGTGCCGTTTTGTAATTTACAAGGGCACGTCTCCCGTCCAGCTCTCACATGTCTGTCCAGATCCCCTTGCTCATTGTCTTTGAACTCATTTGCACCAGCTTCTAACGCGACCGTGTCATTCAATAATAAACCAAGCATTCGACTCTCGTTTACGACTGGATCGCCGTAGACCAATGAATGGAGACGGTTTTGGTGTTGGTACGTGTCGCGTAGGTCGTGTCATTTGCTGTCCTCCCTAACAATCGGACAGGATGGTATGATTCTGTCTACGATGAGGAACTTGGTGCCCAACCTTGCATATTCACGTCTGTCACACCGGTGAGTGCATGTACTCCTGTGCAGTCGCGTTATCTGAGGCCATCTAGGCATGGAACAACGTCAATCTCACACGACTCGCGGAAAAGATCAAATCACCACTAGTGTTGTGAGTCGCACACCTTGACTCCGCCTCGCCTTGACATTCATTACTCCCAAGTGGACATGTACGGGCGACGACAGCGGGATCGTTATCTCTAGACAACTGCCATCCGTTCGTGCACGGAAAGCTCATGGTGCTTCAATCCTCCTCTGTAAACCGAATCGTGGCTCACGGTCGGACTTTAGTTCATGCATAATGGCGGAATCGCCGATTTTCATCTGATCAAGCGCAAGTTGCAGAGCCAACTACCCGACGTCGCCTTTGACATGGTCCAAGGTAACACAGGTGAGTTCTACCCCAGCTTCTCTCTATACCCCAAGTCACACGACCTATCATATCAGACTCCGAGTGGGCCTTCGCACTCTTCCTGTCAAAGGTAATCCGGATTCGATGACCGTTCCTCTGTTTCTCACATCTAGCCAGCTTCCGGATCCGAACGCCACCACCTTCAGCTCCCAAACGTTACGAAAGGCGATGCTTGACACAATCGCTTCCTTGAATACTTTTGCGGAAGAGGCGGGGATTACTGAGGTTTGCTTGGCGTTGGATCTCTTGGGTTCATGGATCTGACTGTTGCTAGCCAAGTCTTATGAACTTTTGTGTGACGGATGGCGACACTGTTATCGCTACGCGATATATTTCATCACGGAAAGATGAGGCAGCTTCCCTGGTAAATATGTCTTGCCATGCTTCTCCTCAATCAACTAAACCCGTCGCAGTGGTTCTCCTCTGGTACAACATTCAGCGAATATGCAGACGGCGGCCACTACAAAATGTCGAAGGCCGACAAACGAGAGAACATAATCATGGTGAGTCTCCCAACCACTTGTCTGCTTTAATTCACATATCCGTTTAGGTTGCGAGCGAGCCACTTACGTTTGAGAGAGGTGAGGACCATCTCTGTTGATTATTTATCGCTATCGCATACTCATTCTTTTTGCTTAGCCGACTGGATGGAAATAAAAACCAATACCATGGTCGTCATCACGCCCAAGATGAACCTCTTACAGATACCGATAATCGATCAATTTTACGTCGCCCCTTCAGATCCTAATTCTGCCCGAACTATCGAGTTTGCACGAGAGAAGGGGTTGCTCATGCCTCGCAAGGTGCTATCGTCGCCATAGATACATCACTGTTAGATAGGATACCATTTTTGTTGCACATACTAATTATCAAAATCTAATCTCACTATTGTTGAAGAAAATGGGGTAGCTATGTCATAGCCACGGGCATGCTGAAAAAGCAAGAAGAATATAGGATTGGGGGGGTTTGCCAGTGTTGGAATATGGCAATCCGGTATCATGTCGAAGATGCTGATTAAGGAAGAAGAAGTAGGAAATGTATAGAAGTGGGTACCGGCAACTCCCTACTAAATTCGCACTCCGAGCGATACCAAAAATAGACCGGAATACCCGAGTTTTATGGATGCACCTCCTGTGGGTCGAAGGAGCAACATTCAGGCCTAGTTTTGCCAGAGTAATTTACTTGGAATAAAATTCTACATGTATTGTCCGAGGCACATTGTTTGATTTACATCATTTTCCTCAATTTCTGTGATATTTATCATGATTGTACAATGAATTTACCACTTTTGTCCCAAAGAATACATGTATTCTAGTTATCTCCTGTATTTTTTGGAGCTGCTTTGACTCTGTGGAAGCCTATACAAGGTGCATAACTTCCAGGTACAAATATGTACAAACAATTGCATAGTACTGATTTTGCCCTGACTGAAGGTGTTCAGTTGTCACCAAACATGTTATTTAAGGTGTAAACAAGTGGGAGTTGTTATACAGACACTTTAGGACATTGATATTAAACAAATATGACAATATGTATAGCAGCCTTGTTCTCCAAGCTATGAGAGAGAGAGACAGTGATCATAAGAACACCATGTATAGTAACAAAAAGAGAATATTACTAGCATGATTAGGACTCCCTGTAATATTATTTAATAGAGGCATGCAACACATATACTGTACAGGTCCCCAATGAAGGGTACAGATGGTCATGGACAAATGCAGAAGGGATTTGCCACCAGAAGGCCCAAAAAGGTGCTTACTCAGCTCACATTCCAGAACCAGGAGTTGCCAGTACCCAATAGAAGATTCTAGTAAAATAGTCTTTTAGTATATAAGTAGGTACTGTAGTGTACATCCTCATGCATTTCCAGAGCTCAGCCAAGCACAATACTGTTCAATTTCAACTGTAGCTTCATGGGGTGTTACATGTTATGCTTTATAGGCAAATTACCATAGCTTCATTCACCAAAATATGATGAGACATTACCATATATAGAGTCTCCAGTGACAGCCAGCCACCAAAATCTCCCAAATTGGGCTGATACTACCTCTCAGAAGGGCCTGTTATGCATTACAAATTACCTGGAGCTTCACTTCACAAGGTCCTGTTATGCATTATGTGAATTAATAGTTGAAATTGAACAGTACTACTGGCTCAACACAGTGCATGTTACATATGGAGATGAACTGATCCCCCATTTTATGACAGCCAGGTTGAGAGACACTAGACCCTGTGTTATGATTTTACACTTATTTTATCTTATCAGGTGCTTATTGCTATCTCATCTATCTCAAGCACCTACGGTTACCATGACTATAACGGACGATCTCAATGATTGTACTATGGCTTGCGACCATCGCCTGCTTACCTCATAGTTCTCTTTCGTCTTCAGCACAACAACCACAGACTCTACTCTATTCTTAGCACATTAGTTTTTGTATATAAGTAGCTGAGCTCTCACTGTAGTATCCTCAGCTTCGAGCTAAAGTTTATCTATACCACACTTTACTCTCACCATAGAACTCAACTAAGACATTAGTCCTTCTTTGCTGAGCTTAAGACACCAAGTCATTCTTCTGGTGATTGTCCGAATGTGAGACAGCTGAAGTCTAGACCCATCTAAAAGTCATGTGAAGTTCAGGTCTAACAATTAGCTCAAAGCTTCCTTTTCCTCTCTTCACTACCAGCTGTAAAGAGACCAACCATATGAACCCATGAACCATCATCAAACTCACATCCACCCTCAGCACCTTCGCCGTTGTATCTTTCCTAGTAGCCCTTGCTACCTTTACCTATTATCAGCAAATCTGTTGATTCCTGATTCACCGACGACTCCTCGTAGCACTCTGAGAACCCCCCTTTCCCCTAAATGTCCTCACCAGTAACCCCATCACACCCTCAAACCCACCCAGCGAACAGGACTCCTCGAGGAGGAGGAGCACCTATCACACCCTCGGCTCCAGCAAGGAGTTCCCTCCGCATAGGCAGGAGACTCCCTGAAACACCACCCCTGGCCCAAGCAGTGTCATTCAGACCCCGACCCCTGAGAACCTTGGCGACACCCCTTGCCCAGATACTGCAGCAGAGGAGCATGGGCAGGTCTTATGGACTATTCTCTGAGATGAGCACGACAACCTCGTCCCAGTCCAGCTTGCACTCCCTACCCCACCACTCAACCACAACACCTTGCAAACTCCCAGCCCCAACCCAGACCCCCTCACTTACACAGAGGATCAGGGATTGGACATCTGGCACCCCCAACCCCACCAGAATAGAGTTCATGATTGTCATGCTGAAAACATAAGAAAGCAACAAGGTAGGTGAGCGATGGTCGCAAGCCATAGTACAATTATTGAGAATGCCTGTTATAGTTGTGGTAACCATGGGTAGGCATTTGAGATAAGATGAGATAGTGATAAGCACCTGATAAGATAAGATAAGCAGGAAAATCATAACATTACCCCCTCGTTAAGACAGTCATCCCAACTGTCATGGTTCATCCTTGGGGACATCAAGCTGGTGTGATAATTCATTATTCCAATACTCGTCTATAAGGTCTTTCTATAAGTCACTGTCTGGGTTCTTGACCCATTTCTGGGCTCCATCTTGTCATTGGGCTTTATAGTAGACAATGCTGTTGTGGTATTCATGGTCAAGAATCATAGTGACAGCCTTGGTGGGATCT
Source organism: Armillaria mellea (assembly GCA_030407055.1). Lineage (NCBI taxonomy): Eukaryota > Fungi > Basidiomycota > Agaricomycetes > Agaricales > Physalacriaceae > Armillaria > Armillaria mellea. The sequence continues at coordinate 117,668 of JAUDZF010000036.1, read as the reverse complement.
TTGGTTACAATTTTGGCTATGTTGACTCATCCTGTTTGCTGGATTTTGTCTTCATAGTCTTGTATCGCTTCCTGGGTGTTCCCCATTTCTGTGTCTTGTACCTATGAGTTATGCTCCCAGGTCCATCCTTTCCACTTGACAAAGTAGTCCACGGTGTCCTTTGCTTTTTGCCCCTTTTTCCCTCTGATCCAGTGTGTTCAAGAGTCAAGCACCTCCTCCACTTTGTATTGTTCATCATCATCAATGAGATCGGGTGGAGATGGTGGTGGGGTTTGTTGGTTTGGGAAGGAGGGCAGTGTGTATGGGGATAGTAGTTTTTCATTGAAATGCAGGTGTATCTTCCAGTGAGGCAGAAGCTTTAGCTTGTATGCTGATGCTCCAGACTTTTCCAGGATCAAGAAGGGCCCGAGTTGTTTGTCATTGAGTTTCTTCTTGGGTTGAGGGAGGTGAAGGTTTGCAGTGTCGAGCCAAACCTGATCTCTGGCCTTGTATTCAGTTGTGGGGCACTTCTTCTTGTCGTATTGGACTTTCATTTGCTCTGTGGCTTTTTGTAGAGCCATCTGGGTTTGCTTGTGTACTTCAGCCATTGCTGTGGTAAAGGTTCCGGCAGCTGGGTTCAAGAAAGGAGAACTCCTGACAGAGTTGGACACTAGTCATGGGTTTCAGCTATAGAGTATCATGAACAGGTTTTTGCTGGTGGCAGAATGAACTCAGTTGTTGTGTGTGAACTCGGCAATGGGAAGCCATTCACTCCAGTTGGTTTGTTGATAGCCTATGAAGAGATGAAGGTACCCTTTAAGCTCTTGGTTGACTCACTCAGTTTGTCCATCAGTTTGGGGATGAAAGGTGGGAGATGCATTGGGAGTGATGTTGAGCATTCGGTAAAGGTCTTTCATGAATGCAGATATGAACTGGGGGCCTCGATCGGAGATGACGATGGTGGGCATGCTATGCTTGGTGTAGACATGGTCCTGGAGTATTTTAGCTCATCCTTCGGTGGATAGTTCTATGTTACAAGGGACAGGGATGATAGCTTTGGAGAAGCAGTCAACGATGATGAGTAGGGCATCATAACCATTGGATTTGGGTAGTCTGGTGACCATGTTGACTGATATGTGGGTCCATGGTTCAGATGGGATTGCATTGGGATAAAGTGGGGCAGCTTTGGCTTGCATGCTTGTCTTTGCATGCTGGCAAGCTTCACAGCCCTTAACATATAGTTCGACATCCTTCTTGAGCTTCGGCCACCAGTATTCTCTTTGGACAAGCTCCTTCAATCCCTGGGTGTCCAGCTGTAATATGGTCATGGCTTTAGGCAATAATCTCTCCTCAGAGGGTATGGTCTTTTGGTACATAGACCCACCCATTATAGAACAGGAGTCCTCTGTCCTCTGTGATGCTATGTTCATGGTTCAAGGAGTTCACAATTCTCTGGTCCCACGTCTCCTTATGCTGTAGGGCGTTTTTTACTTTGGAGTGGACTTCAGTGACAGTGGGCATGATGAGGGCATGGAAGTGCTCAGGTTGGAGGACAATGATGTCGTCATTATCTCTTTTGCCCTGGTCATGGTCATCTCATTGTGAGAAGAGGTCGGCCTTTTTGTTGGTGATGCTGGGGAGATGATGGAGAGTGAAGTGGTATTCCACGAGTTTAGTAACCCAACGGGCTTGGCAGGTCACCATTTCCCTTCTTGTCACTGGCTGAGTATGGCGCTGATGGCCCCATCACTTGAGTTGGCTTCAACCTTGAACTGGCCCTTCTCTGTCAGGATGGCTAGGACTATGTCTTCTGCCATCTATTTCTTCAACTGCTGGAATACCTGGTTCTGGACCATTCCCCATGTCCACTCCACATTGCCAGTAAGCTGAGTGAGGGGATGTATGATCTTTAAATAGTCATGGATGAATTTTTGGTAGAAATTGGTGAATCTGAGGAAAGATTGCAATTCTTTTTTCTTGGTGGGCATCGGCCACTCAGTGATCCCGGTGACTTTGATCTGGTCCATACATACTGAGTTCTGACTAATGATACCTGCCCTTCAGCGATTAAGTCTTTGAATATGTTGTTCATCATCCATTGGAATGTGGTGAGAAAATTGGTGAAACTGAAGAACATGACAGTGGGTTCAAACAGTCCTCGATTTGTTTTGAATGCCACCTTCTCCTCATCTCCTTCTTTGATTTGGATGTTGTTCTATCTCCAATGAACATCAAGTTTGGCTCAGTACTTAGCACCCTGGAGCTTGTCAATGAGTTCCATGATGAGTGGAAGAGGATAGCAATTCTTAATGGTCATCTCATTCAGCTTTCGTTAGTTGTATATGGGACAAAGTGAATCATCTTTCTTTTTGATAAAGAAGAAGGGTGAGGTAAAGGGGGACTTGGAGGGGCAGATTCATCCTGTCTCCAAGTTTTCATCAAGGAATTTGTCGAGCTGCTCTTGTTCATTCCGGTTTAAGAGGTATACCTTGTAGTCCAGTGTGGACTTAGCATTTGGGATGAGCTCAATGGCATGGTCTCATGGCTTTTGGTTGGGGAGGTCATCAAAGTTTTCTTTTGAAAACAGATCACAGTACAAGTGGTAGTGCTCAGATACCATTTCTTCAAAGGTCTTCTTTGGCTTGTCTGCATTGGCCTGGGCCACCAAGTCATTGGTGTGGTGGACCGTGTGGATGAGGAGTTCCTCCTGCATGTTTATGGTGAGGATGGTTTCTCCCTCCTCTAGCTCCTCATCCCATCAGTCGTCGGAGTCTGCATCGGGGAGTGGGAAAGGGTTCTCAGTGCACTGGCAGTGACCGAAGATGATCATGCCCGTTTTCCAGTTGATGACTGGGTTGTGGCATTTGAGCCAATCATGGCCAAGGTAGAGGTCTTTCAAGCCGAGGTCAGTGACTGCTAGATCAATTCGTTCACTGTGGCCTCTGATGATAAGGCGGGGCTCTGAAAATTCAGTGATATTGTCTGCCTTATTGCAGGATCTGTCAGCGTTGTAAACCAGGATTGGGGTGATGGCTTTCTTGGTGTCAATCTAGTGGTTCTGGACATACAATCAGTTTATGGAGCTGCCAGTGCAACTGCTGTCTAGGAGGGCATGGGTGGAGAGGGTTTGGATGTTTGTGGCAGTTTCAAGTTGAACATTAAGCATGAAGTCTCACCCAGTCGACTTGGTGCCTTGTATATAGCAGATTGGCTGTTGGAGCTTGTACAGCATCTCCAAGGCCAGTTCATTTCCCTGTTTCAGGCCTTTGATGATTTCCTCGACTATCTCACCGACTCTATCTCTGTGGACCCAGCAGTGGAGAGTGGCTATTGCTTCACTGTTGGTGCAGGCTTCACAGATGGTGCGGAGAGTCCATTCTGCCCCAAAGGGCTTGAGCCATCAGTTAGGCGGAGGGAGCAGGGGTCTGAGATGTGGGGGTGGAGGTTCGAATATGGGGTAGTTTTCAGTGTCCCACTTTTCCTGGGCCATGCTTTCCTTCTGCTGCCTTGCCCACCATTGCTGATAAGCCATGTCATCTTCCTCGTCAGGGACTTCCACCATGGTTATGGCTGACCCCCTTTTTACCACCTGGGTGCTAGCAGATCCAGGTTCTGCAGCTTTCTTGGTGTCCTTGGCTGGTTATGCGTCTTCATCAGAGTTGAATGAAGGAACTTTGGGAGGATACCTACTTCTAGTCTGTACAGCAGGGCCATCCCATTGAGAGACAGGGAACTGGTCTATGCCCATTGTGTTCTTGTCACATGAACTGTGACTGACTGCTGTCAGCAGTCAGATAGGGCTGTGCTCTGTCACTTCATCGCTCCCGATTCAGGGGTTCATTTGTTTTTCTAATCCTTCCCTGTCATTGCCCTTTCCCTTGGGCAGGTTGGATGGTCGTGGAGTGGTCCGGGTCTGGGAAGGTGCAACTTCACTATGGAGTCACTTTCCAGTGCCTTTCCCTGTGAGGGTATTCACGCTCCAATTAGCCAGTCCTGTAGAGGTATTCCCCCTAAGGGGTTCACATTCAGGCAGTTCCCATATTAGAGGTTCTGGCAGGTTCAATGGGAGGCTCTCTGCCAACTCCAAGGAGTCTTTTCCTTGTTTGGCATTAGAGGAGTTGCCCTCTTCAGCGCTTGAGTCCATGTTATTCAATTTTGCTAGAACGGTGTAGTGGTTTGATTCTTTTGTTACTGGTTTGCTAGTTGTGCTGGAGACGTTAAAAGCAGCAGGTATATTTGAATGCATGATAGGTAAAACATAAGATGTAACTAAAGAAATATCATAAGCCCCACCAGGAGGATGAGAGAGCATACCAGTATGGAAGGAGGAGGTCGTCGAAGGGGAATTGAGCCCTTGACAACCTAATCTTTTACCTCCTCCATCTTTGATTCAGTCTTTGGTTCCTGCTCGACTACTACTAACAAGAAAATGTCCTTGAAGTCCTTTCTCTTCAGGCAGTCCTTTGACATGTGCCCCTTCTCCTTGCATCAGTAACACCTTCCTTCCTTTTGTAGGGTGTCTATCTCCATGGCCTGTCCCTGTCCTCCATAGGTGGTCCATCTCCTGGTTCCCACATCTCTGGTGGTAGTGGTGACCTGGTCTGACTGCTTGGCCAGCATCAAACTTGTAGCCCCAGTGGGTTTGCTGGGGTTTGTGTTGGTGTTTGGCATTCCAGGCTTAGTGCCTTATTGTTGGTCATGGCGACAATCGTCGGGACATCCAAGAGTCTGGTCGAAGATTGTTTTCTTGGTGCGGTCGATGTAGAGTTGGCAGATGCGCTCCTTCCACTTTGGATAGATTTCCAGGGTTCAGACACCTTAGTTTGCAATGGTGTTTGTGTAGCTCTGTGAGATTCCCCACCGGACAGCTGTGACCATCTTTCCTCTTTCTGCCTCATTGTGTTGGAGTCCTGCCAACTTGGCTTCTATCTCTATTGTCTGGAAGAAGTTGTTGGCATTTCTGCTACCCATTCATATTTCCATCATTCATTTCTCATGGACCTGCTCTATGGCAGGGTCCAAGAACTGGTGACAGATGAGGTTACAGTATTTGTTTCAGTCAGGATATTGGACTCATGGTGTGATCACATCGTAGAACTCTGGTCATTTATACACCCACTATTCCTTGGTGGGGCCCTTCAAGAGGGAGGAGGCAAGCTGGATCTTCATCAATGGGTAGGGGAAAAAGATTTCAAATGTGACAACATAGGAGTTACAGTCGCCGATGTATCGTTCGATGTCGGTGTGGGCTCCAGTGAACTTTTCTGGGACTTCATGCATGGTGGGTTTTACCCTGAGGAAGGGTTCTCAGTTGGATGCAGCTCTGACAGGGGGGCCAGGCCAGGGGTCGACCTGGTACTCTAGGTGGTCAAGAAAGTGACATCTCCCACTTCCAGAGCTGGATGATGGAGGTGGTGGCAGGGGGTTGAGCTTTGTCACCTTTAGGTCTATGTTAGTGAGCCGCTAGGCCATGTTGTTGCTGGCCTGTCTATCTCCAGTGCTCAATCTCCTATTGAAGACCTTCAATGGTTGGTGGTTCCTCATCAGGAGGTTTAGGATTGGGGGGTGGTCTGGTCTCGGGAGGAGCATTAGGTTCGACATCCATGTCAATGTTTAAGCCAGCTCCTGCAAAGAGTCAGCTGGTTCTGGTCCAAAAATAGCTGTAGTGTCAGAGTCAGCTTCTCAGCATCGGATTTTGGGACAGTGGTGAGTCTGGTAGTGGTTCAGGAAGAGGGACATGGCCTAGTATGTAGGGGCTGTATTGGAAAGAGGATATATTGGGACCATATGCACTGGCCCCACTGAAGGTCTCTGTATTGTAATTGAAAGTGTCAAAATTATTAAAAAACTCCCCCCTAGAGGTGACTGGACCTCTAGTTCTGCCCTGCATCCCTTCTTGCCAACTCCTGGAGGTCTTGTTCTAGTTTGGCCTGTTCCTCCATGGTGTGAGGTCATAGTCTGAAAACTCGGTGTCTGGCCTTGGGACCCAGGATCATTCATCATCAAAGGGTGAAGATCTCGCCATCAATCTGATGCTCAGGTATTGGACTGGAAAGGGGTTCACTTTGTTCAAAGGCAAGGTATTTGTCCATGGTGGGATGGAGGTGGTGTAATGGGTTGTCGTTGCCTATACGGGTCTCAATGTCGGCTTGGCAGAGGGCTCAGGCAGCTGTGAAGAAGGGGCTGACATGCTTCTCATCGATAGGAGCCAGCCAGAGTCATCTCCATGCGTGAAAGCTGCAGCCTTGTGCTTGTTGCAGTCCTCGGTCTTGTACTTGCTACCACAGAACATGCATAGGTTGTTTGTGTGGTGGTGTTCCTTTTCCTCAGGCATGAGCTTGCCATTCTTGCCTAACTTGTCAGCACAGGGCTTCTTGGCAGTGCCAGAGGAATTGGAGAAAGAGGATGAAGCAGATCCTATGGAGCCTGAGTTGGATGACTTTGGCACTGCAGAATTGTAAGAAGATCTCAAGTTAGAACCTGAACCCTTAGGTTTGGAAGAGGAGGAGGATGAGGGTTTATCATGGTTTTCGTGCACAATTTCAGTCTTCCGAGTCCAATACCATGCGTTGAGTTCCTGTGCTAGGGTTCACATGTCATGGAGGTTATTAGGCTTACCATGGTGAACCATATCATCCCTATTCTGGGTACAAAGTCCACAGTAGAAAGCATGGCAGAGGGAATTGTCACCATAGCCTATGACAGCAGCATGCTGGTTGAACTGGATTATATACTTCATAATCGGGTCTCCATTGCACATATGAAGATTTTCAATTTTATCTTCAGCATCTCCGATGGTATCAAATGGACCAAAGTTAGTCCGGAGTTCCAAAAGGAAGGTGGCATAGGAATATGCCCAAGCAGGAGGGTTGGTGTGGTTGGGATTGAGGATATCTGGTTTGAACCAGTTGAGAGCCACACCAGAGAGGAAGGAGATAGCGTAGTTGACTTTAGCAGTTTCCACATGGAAAGTGTCAGAGACCACAGAGGAGATTTGTGAAGTCGAGCATGAGGTGAATGTCATCATTGTTAGGAGTAGGTGGATTACCACCAGATCCACCAGGGCCACCAGGTCCTCCAGGACTGTCTGATTCTCCAGGGCCACCTGGAATAGGTGGACCACCAGAAGGGTGATTGGGATCCTGCAACTGGTGATGGTTGCAATTGCTAGGGGTGTTAGGTTCATCATTGGGGGTGTCATCGCTGTTGTCTCCTTCATTGACAGGGAAGAGAGGCTTAGGTCGAGTGAGCGGAGCCTGTGGAGGGTCATTCCGATATTTGCCCCAGCCTGTTGGAAACAGCATGGTCAGTGATAAATGGATTTGGAGTCATGGTATCTGATTGATGAGCTGTAAAACCGCTGTGGGTGTAGGTTTCCCTATAGGAGTGATGGGAGATAGCAGAGTCCATGTCAAAGAGATTAGAGTCTCCTTTGGACCTGGAGGCAGGAATATCATTCATGGTGAAACAAGGTGGGATCGTGTCTGAGGTGGACTGTTTGATATGAGGTGGTTGTGTGGTTGTGCTAGACATGTCTAAAATTTTTGACTCAAAAGTTTGAGTTTGAATATACTGTTAGGATTGTGCCAATAGAAGAGAGAATGAATGCATGCTGATGGAGTCCACAAAGTGCATGTGGGCTTGGCGAAGCTATTAGCAATGTCACCCTTAGGTCAAAGCCCTAAGATAGAATATGAACAGAGTCTGTGGAATCTGATATAACACCTACTCGGTACCATGACAGATTCTAGATGTAATAAATGAATATGTGAAATTAATAGGTGAAATAGAAATGAAATATGAAATAGAAACCAGGATTTGGAATCCAACAGGATCTGATAGTAGGTTGGGGCCCTTGGAGTTGGCTAAGGTTGATGTCTGTCAGAGTCTGCAGCATGCTTGTTACAGGATCCCAGAGCTGGATGAGCTCAAGTATGCAGATGAAGGAGAGCCTGAGGGATCTACAGATACCTAAGCTCTTTGTCTTGTATATTTTTTGAATTCTTAATGTTTGTATATGAACAAGTGTACCATGCCTGAAGGGGCAAAAATATAAATGAAATTTTGATGCTTAAAATAGAGTGACAAAAAATGAGAATGAAGTCAAAGGATATCCTGACAGAGTCTGTTTCCAATTAGAAAGTGAATTTGCAATAGTTTTTCAAAATTGAAGTTGAAATTAGGGAATCAGAATCTGCAGGAGGCCGATAGAGATGGAATCAAGATGGGATATGTGTGGGCTTAGATGTAGCCTTGCAAATGGTGACCTTTGATAGTGGTCTTAGTTTGTCTGGGTATTGATGGTGATGAGCCTAGACTTCTATAGCAAAGGCATGAGACTGGCCTAGTAAATATGGATACAATCAAATAAATATATGGGCAATCAAATAAACATGTAGGGGCTTGAAGAAACTGAGAGAAACTGGGTGGAAATATGATAACTGAGTGTCATGGCAATACTGCAAAGCAACTGGGGACATTAGTAAATCTGTAGTAAATAGAAGAAGTTTCCATCAGCTGAGGCATAACAGCTTGTTTGTATTGCCATGTCTGGATGGAAAACCATGTGGAATTGGTGTTAGACCCGAACTTCATGTGACTGCAAGACGAGTCTAGACTTTGGCTGTCTCGTGTTTGGACAATCACTGGAAGAATGACTTAGCATCTTATAGCTCAGCGAAGAAGGACTAATGGCTTAGTCAAGTTCTGTAGTGAGAGTGAAGCGTGGTATAGATAAACTTTAGCTCAAAGCTGGGGATATACAGCATGAGCTACACTACTTATATAGGAAAGCTAGGATACTAAGAATAGAACGATAACCATGGTTGTCGTTTGGGGAACAATAGAGAACAACGAGGTAGTCAGGCGATAGTTGCAAGCCATAGTACAATCATTGAGAGCATCCGTTATAGTCGTGGTAACCATGAGCAAGTGCTTGAGATAAGATGAGATAGTGATAAGCGCTTGATAAGATAAGATAAGCAGAAAAATCATAACAATTGGAGAATAATGAGTAAACAGCTAGGTGCTGTTTAACTGTGGACTGTGAGGGTATGGTAGATGTTCTAAGGTCAATAAATGGATATGAGTTGTTGTGAATGCTTGGTGAAGTAACAGCCTGAGTAACTGTGATTGTCTAATATCTTTGATGGAGGAGTGTAGGGTCTGAATGGTGTCACTATGATTGAGGAATCAATGAGCACACTAATTGGGTGCCTAAGACTGATGTGGCAACTCCATTTCTGGTATGATCATCAATCAAAGGTGTATTGCTGTGATTGGTCATGTTAATTTGAAGAATAAACATGATTGGAAGATGTTAATGTGGTTTTCTGAGTAGTAACCATGGTATATCATGGATGGCTATTGAGGGATATTGAAGGGTGTGATATCCAATTGAAGGTCATGGCATTAAATTGAGTACAGTGATGTAGGATAAGAAAGATGATAGGAGTTGAATCTGTTATTATTGGATGGTCAATAGATAAATCCACAAATTCTGAGCATACAGAGCCTGTGTTATAATTTTTCTATTTATCTTATCTTATCAAGCACCAATCACTATCTTATCTTATCTCAGACACTTATCACAAGTAATCATGACTATAACAGACTGTTACATGCATGCCACTGGCCTCTGCTTCACACCGACTTCACATCAAGATCAATCCACAACTCAACCAGCTACCAGACTCTGATGGGACTCCAACCACACTTGCTATTCTATATTCCAATTATCATTTCATTTACTGTTTACCCTTACTCAGCTCTATTTGATATTTCTCTTTCTATTTCATTTTCTCTATTTCACATATTAAATCTAGAACCTGAAAATGGTAGTGATTAGACTCCTCTCGAACTCCATTGGAGTCCGACTCAGATATACTCACTTAGTATATAAACCATAGGATTACATTGTAGATACTCAGTTTGAATATCAACTTGGTTCAGCCCAAACACTCTCTGACTTTCAAGTCAAACACTTAACCCTCTTCATCATCTTCCATGACTTGAAGCTACCCTTTGTCTATGTCTGTGGCCTCTGTTCTATCTGGACATCATCCTTCCTCTGCTACTCTATGGGACTCCAAACTGTAATCTAACTGTAGAGCTTGACTCAAGGGTGACATTGCTAATAGCTTTACCAAGGCCTGTGCATCTCACTGGACTCCACCAGACTTCATATGCAGTTCTACTTTATCCTATTTGACATGATCCTAACAGTATATTCGAACTCAACCCCTTAAGTCAAAATTTTTTCAACTTATGTCTACCACAGTCACCCAACCACCAGAAACATTCCAAGAACCCCCAAGACAAGCCCTCTTCACCATGAACAACATCCTAGTGTCTGCCTCTAAAGAAAACCCTGAACTATTTGGCTCTGCCTCCAACAGAGGACAGCCATCCCATAGGGAAACCTACAATCACTCTGGATTCACTGCTAGGCAATCACTCTACCTGGCCACCTCTAATCCATTCTTGGCCTCTGCTCACTCCAATGGCCACCATAGGTTGACTGCCTTCTATGAAACCTGCAGTGACCTGCTCACAGCACCTACCTCAAACTTTACAGACCTTGACCATCCGGAGTCTATAGCCAGCAGTAAATCTGACACCCCTACTCACCAACCTACCCACCGACACCATAATAACAATCCTGACTCACCAGATGGATCCAACCCTAGCAAACCCGGTAGTCCTGGCAGACCTGGCAGGCCTAATGGTCCTGGTGGTCCAGGCAGCCCTGGCAGACCTCAAGGTCCTGGTGGACCTGGAGGACCCCCAAATAAGCAAGATTTCCTATGAGAATTCATGAATCTGCTCTGCAGGGTCTCAACCTCCCTCAACCAACCAAAACCCTCTTCAGTCCAGACTAAGGTCAAGGAGCTTAAAACCTTTGATGATTCAGACCCACAGGAACTGAAGAACTTCATTGTTTCCCTCCAGTTGAACTTTAATGACAGGCCCACACTGCTTTTGCAGCAGATGCCAGCAAAGTCAACTACACCATCTCCTTTCTCTCTGGAACTGGACTAGATTGGTTCAAACCTGACATCCTGCATCTAAACCTGCAAAACTCACCAGCCTGGCAGCACTCCTATGCAGCCTTCCTTGATGAACTGTACACCAACTTTGACCCTTTTGATGCTATTAGAGACACTGAAGATGCCTTAGAGCACCTCCGGATGTGTGATGGAGACCTAATCATGAAGTACATGGTGCAGTTCAACCAATACACCTCCCAAGTCAGTTATGGAGACAATTCCCTTCGCCATGCTTTGTGATATGTGTTTCCTCATGCAGGAGCTTGATGCTTGATACTGGACTTGGAAAACCGAGATCTCCCATGAAAGCTGAGACACCAAGTACTCTAGCTTGTCCAACAACCCTAAACCCAAAGGTTCCAGTTCCTCGACCTCCAGGTCAACCCCAAAGTCCATGGATTCCAATTCCACTGGATCTGCTTCCACTCCCAAGCTCTATGCTGACAAGCTAGGCAAAAATGGCCATCTTACTCAGGAAGAAAAAGACTGCCACAAGAAGAACAACCTCTGCATGTTCTGCAGAGGTAAGCACAAGACCGATGACTGCAACAAATGCAAGGCTGTGGCTTCCACTCAAGGCCATGCTACAGAAGTTGAAGATCCTGCTCCTGCCTCTGAGGATCTGGCTCCCATAGAGTCAGAAAACTAGAGAGCAGCCCTGTACCCTCTGTGTGAGTGCAGGGTTGCACTGACTGTAATTGTACATTGGAAGTTGTAACCCTCAATGCAGCTGCCCTTTCTGACCATTCACTTACTGTATCCCTGTCTTCTGAAGTTGGCTCCAGTATGGAGTCCAATGATTCCCTAATGATAACTATTCTTTTTTTCCTTGCTCTAGTGGACTCTGGTTTGAGCCACTGTTTCGTCAATTCTATGTTAAAGATCACAACCTCCCTACTAAATCCATCCCTCCTGTTCAGCTCCAGCTCTTTGATGGCTCTGCCGGATCCCACATCACTCAGGCTATCACCCTTCCAATCCATTTCCATTCTGGAGACATCCTGCCTATTGACTTCTATGTCACCCATCTAGATTCATCCTGTAACATTGTTTTGGGATACAACTGGCTCTCCCACTACAATCCATCAATTGACTGGGTAAAGCACTGTATTACTTTCCATTCACCATTACTAGGTGCTTCTTTGAGCATTCCCATGGCTTCTGATGGAAACACATCCAGCTGTACCAATTGTCCTTCAACCCCAACTCTGGTTTCTGAAACCAAGACCAGTTCCCATCAGACTCTGCCACCCTATGAGCCCATTTATTCCTACCCTACTATCCCTTCCTTTTCTGCTAGGGTATCACCCAAAATATCTATCATCTCCATGGCTGCTTTTGTTTGAGCATGCACAGAGGAAGGGGTGCAACAGTTTACCGACTGCTACAGCTCACAACTGTCACTCACCTACCTCATTGTTTTCCCTGTTTCATGCACAACAACCATGGACGCTATTCTATTCTTAGTACACTAGTTTTTGTATATAAGTAGCATAGCTCTCACTGTAGTATCCTCAGCTTTGAGCTAAAGTTTATCTATATCACATTTTACTCTCACTACAGAACTCAACTAAGTCCTTAGTCCTTCTTCACTGAGCCTAAGACACCCAGTCATTCTTCTAGTGATTGTCTGAATGTGAGACAGTCTTCAACTGCCAGCCATGAAGAGACCATATGAACTCCCAGAATGTTATCAAACTTGCATCCACTCTTGGCACATTCACTGTTGTCTCATTCCTAGTGGCACTCACTACCTTCACTTACTACCAATGAATCCACCAATTCATGATTCATTGACGACTACTTGTAGCACTCTGAGAACCCCTCTTCTCTCTTCATGTCCTCACCAGTAACCCCATTGCACCAGCAAACCCATCCATCGGACAGGACTCCTCAAGGCAGAGGAGCACCTACCACACCCTTGGCTCCAGTGAGGAGTTCCTGCCACATCGGCAGACTACTCCCTGTAATGCTACCCCCAGCCCCAGTAGCATCATTTGGACCCCAACCCGAGACAACAATATCCAGAACCCTCGCCCAGATATGGCAGCAGAAGAATATAGGTGGGACCTATGAACTATTCTCTGAGGTCCTGAGCATGACGACCTTGTCCTGGTCCAGCTCACCCTTCCCACTCTCCTACTCAATCACAATACCCTCTGAACCCCTAGTCCTGACCTTCTGACATACACAGAGGACTAGGGCCTTGACATCTGGCACCTGCAGCCTTGTCGACCCTTCAACCCATATGTGGGAGACATCACCGGATATAGGAACACCTATCAGGGTGAATCTGAGTCCAGCAAACCCCTGTCCTCCATCCCAGAACAGCCAGAGCTCATACAAATCTGTGTACTTGAGTTTCTCAGAATACAACTCTCTGAGTCCCCAGAGCCTATCCCCCATAACGAGCCTGACAATGTTTTCAACCTATGAGGTGATGACTTTGAATGGCCCTGGCTGGCACCAATCGATGAGGAATGAGTTGGCCTCTACGTCACAGCAGCATAGGCCTTTTGCAGGGCTGACATCAAGGCCTGGATGGGCAACGACAACCCCTTACACCACCTCCATCCCACTATGGATGAATACCTTGCCTTTGAATGAAACCCACCTGTTCCCAGCCCAACCCCTGAACACTGCATCAATGGCAAGGTCTTCACCCTTCGACGATGAACAATCTTGGGCCCTGAGGCCGGACACAGAATTCTTGGGCTACAACCCCACACCACTGAGGAGCAGGCTGACCTGGAGTGAGACCTTCAGGAGTTGGCAAGGAGAGAAGCAAGGCAGGACTAGGGGGCCAGTTACTTTGGGAGCAGAGTTCTTTAATAATTTTGACAGCTTTAACTACAATATAGAAACTTTCAGCAGGGCCAGTACATATGGCACCAATATATTCTCTTCCCAGTATAGCCTGTATGTACTAGATGATGTCCCCCTCCCAAGTCCAATGAATGACTCCCTGCCACCATGACCCCCGATGCTGACAAGCTGACTCCAGCATCATAGCTACCACCGGATTGGAACCAGCTGACTCTTTGCAGGAGCTGGCTTAAACATTGACATAGACATAGAATCTGGCAAACCAACCTCCAAACCACCCTCTGGACATCAAACAATTCTTTGGCAATTGTAATTCCTACTTCACCACCTTTGACATCTATTTTCCATACCCCTCTCAGAAGATCCAGCTTGCTTTTTCCCTTCTGATGGGGCCTGCCAAAGAATGGTGGGTGTACAAGAGGCCAGAGTTCTACAATGCAACCATTCAATGAGTACATTTTCCAGACTGGAATGGCTTCTGTGACCTTGTCAGACACCAATTCTCAGACCCGGCCATGGAACAAATCCATGAAAAGCACATGCTGGAACTCCAGATGGGCAATGGCCTGGCTACTACCTTTTTCCAAGACCTGGAAATACAGGCCAAGCTGGCAGGGCTCTGCCATGATGAAGTAGAACGAGAAAAGATGGTCATGGCTGTGCATTGGGGAATTCCCCAGAGCTACGCCAACACCATTGCCAACCAAGACATTCAAACCCTGGAGACGTACCCAGAATGGAAGGAAGATGTTATCGGTGCAAGGAGAAGGGACATATGTCAAAGGACTGCCTGAAGAGAAAGGACCATAAGGACATTCACTTGGTAGAAGTTACTGAGCAGGAACCACAAACTGATTCAAAGGTGGAGGAGGTAAAAGATTAGGTCATCAAGGGCTTGATTCCCCTTCGATGACCTCCTCCTCAAGTACTGGTGCACTCTTGTCTTCTGCTGGTTGGGCTTATGATACTTTTTTAGTTACATCTTCTGTTTTATCTACCATGCATCCAAATATACCTGTTTCCACCGCTTTCAACATCCCCAGCATGACTAGCAAACCAGTAAAAGAATCGAACCACTATGCTGCTCTAGCAAAATTGAATGACATGGCTCAAGCGCTGAAGAGGTTGATACCTCTGATGCTGAACAGGGAAAAGACTCTCCAACCAGGGAGTTGGCAGAGAGTCTCCGAAACAATGACTTGCCAGAACCCCTAATACAGTGATGAGCCTCCAGGCTCTGTATGCTCAGAATTTGTGGATTTATCCATTGACTACCCAATAATAACAGATTCGACTCCCATCTTCCTTATCCTACATTGCCACACTCAATTTAATGCCCCAACCTTTGATTATATGCTACACCCTTTGATATCCTTCAATAACCGTGATATACCACAGTTATAACTCAGCAAACCATGTTAATACCCTTCCGTTCACATTTATTCTCCATATTTCCGTGAACGATCATGGCAATACACCTTTCATTGATGATCGTACCGAAAATGGAGTTGCCGCATCAGTCCTAGGCACCCAAATTGACATGCCCCTTGATTCCTCGATCATAGTGACATCATTTAGACCCTGCACTCCTCCATCAAAGATATTGACCCAATACAGATACTCCAGACTGCGGTTACTCAGGCTGTTACTTTGCCAAGTCTTCACAGCAGCTTATATCCATTTATCAACCTCAGAACATGTACCATACCCTCACAGTCCACAGTTAAACAGCACCTAGCTGTTTACTCATTATTCTCCACTTCCACATGGTTTCCCATCCAGATACGGCAATACAGACAAGCTGTTATGTCTCAGCTGACGAAAACTTCTTCTATTTACTATGGATTTACTAATCCAATGACTTACAGCTTTACCAATGCTTAGATATCTTTTCTATTTATAAAACCAAACTTTTAGTATAAAAACTCGTATTCTACAGAGGAGAAAAAAGTTCTTTTGCTCCAGGTTATCCCCCATTGCTTGCTATAGTCTGAACATTATTGGATGTGTTAATTACCACCAATACATGAATTCTTGCTCTGATAACTTGCTTTTGTCTTTTAATGCCGCAACATTGTTTCAATTTCACCAGATAGGATTGTTTTATCATCTTCACCTTCTACATCATCGTCGTATCCATTGCCCACACCAGTATAGGGTATTATTGCCTCCGTGAAGGCCCAGCTCTGCATCATTCACCCACGTCATTGTCATTGTCCCCAGTTGCTGTGCAGTATTGCCGTGACACTCAGTTATCATATTTCCATCCAGTACCTCTCCGTTTCAAGCCCACACATGTTTATTCAGTTCTCCACACATTTATTCAGTTCTCCACACATTTATTCGACTCTTCAAACGTTTATTTGATTGTATAAACGTCTATTCAATTCTCCTCACGTTTATTTGATTGCCCAAACATTTATTAGGCCAGTCTCACGTTTACCAGACCGGTTTTACGTTTTCTAGATCAGTTCCGAGCATCTAGCACGGTTTTTTGGTATCTGTATCATACCAGATCCCATTTCCTCTCGTTTATCGAGATCCCCTTGGCTTACAGCCTGAGCCTCTTAGTACTCAACTGCTAAAGGGTACTACTTCCAGACTGTATAGTTGAAGTGTATACCTGCATCTAGAGGAATTGACTGCATGGAGGTGCACCGAACCACTCGCACAAACACATAGCCTTGACTACTGTGATTGCACGCATATTTCCTTAGCTCTCTCAGAGTTTTGGGTGTTGCCGTTGCCACAGAAGTCTAGGCTCAACACCATGGTAGGTGAAGGTTTGCAGCATCAAGCCAAACCTGATCTCCGACCTTGTACTTGGTCACAGGGTGTTTCTTTTTGTCATACTGGACTTTCATTTGTTCTGCAGCTTTTCGTAGGGCTGCCTGAGTTTGTTTGTGTACTTCTGCCATGGTTGCGGTGAAGGTCCCAGTGGCTGGATTTAGGAACGGGGAGGTTCAGATGGAGTCAGGGACAAGGCGCAGGTTATGGCTGTAAAGTATCATGAATGGGCTTTTACCTGTGGTGGAGTGGACCTGGTTGTTGTGGGCAAATTCGGCAATGGGAAACCAGTCGCTTCAGTTGGTTTGTCGGTAGGAGATGAAAAGGTGAAGGTACCCTTCGAGTTCTTGGTTAACTCACTCAGTCTGCCTGTTGGTTTGTGGGTGGAAGGTGGTTGACGTGTTCGGAGTGATGTCAAGCATTCTGTAAAGATCTTTCATGAATGCGGATATGAACTGGGGTCCTCAGTCTGAGATGATGATAGAGGGCATGCCGTGTTTCACATAGACACGGTCTCAGAGTATCTTGGCCCACCCTTCAGTGGAGAGTTCCATGTTGCAGGGGACAGGAATGATTGCCTTGGAGAAATGGTCGACAATGACCAGGAGGGTGTCATAGCCCTTGGATTCTGGTAGGCCAGTAACCATGTCGACTGATATATGGGTCCATGGCTCAGATGGGATTTTGTTTGGGTGAAGGGGGGCAGTCTTCACTTGTGTGCTTGCCTTGGTTCGTTGGCACACTTTGCAGCCTTTGACATATAGTTCTACGTCCTTCTTAAGCTTTGGCCACCAGTATTCTCGTTGGACGAGCTCCTTCATTTTCTCGATGCCTGGATGTCCAGCAGTAATATGATCATGGCTTTGGGCAATGATTTCTTCTTGGAGGGCATGATCTTTTGGAACATAGATCTGCCCATTGTAGAATAGAAGTCCATCTTTTTCTGTAATGCCACGTTCATGATTGAGGGAGTTCATGATCCCTTGATCCCAGTTCTCCTTGCGTCGGAGTGCATCTCTGACTTTTGAGTGGACTTTGGTGGCAGTTGGCATGATGAGGGCCCAAAAATGTTCCGGCTGGAGGACAATGATATCGTCATTGTCATCCTTTCCTTGGTCGTGATCATCTCATCGGGAGAGGAGATCAGCCTTTTTGTTGGCGGTGCCGGGTTGATAGTGAAGGGCAAAGTGGTATTCTGCGAGCTCAGTAACCCAGCATGCTTGGCGTCAGTTCAGCTTCTGAGGTTTTCGGAAATACTGGAGGTTCTGATGGTCCATCCAGATTTCAATGTTTTCAGCGGCGCCCATGAGGTAGTGCTATCATTTGGATAGGGCAAGCATGATAGTGAGCAGCTCCTTGTCATAGATTTCATAGTTTCATTCTGTCATGGTAAGGGCCTTGGACATGAATGCTACTGGTCACCATTTCCTGTTTTGCTGCTGGGTAAGGACTGCTCCGATGGCTCTGTCACTTGAGTCGGCTTCTACCTTGAAGCAGCCTTTCTCGGTTGAGATGGCGAGGACAACGTCCTCAGCCATCTGCTTCTTCAACTGTTGGAATGCCTGGTTCTGGGCAGTTCCCCATGTCCATTCCGCATTGCCGGTAAGCTGAGTGAGTGGTCGGACAATCTTGGAGTAGTCGTAGATGAATTTTTGATAGAAGTTGGTGAATCCAAGAAACGACTGTAACTCCTTCTTCTTGGTAGGCATCAGCCATTTGGTGATTCCAGCGACTTTAACCTGATCCATTCATACGGAGTTTTCACTAATGATTACTCCCAAGTACTCGGTCTCTAGTATGTCGAACTCGCATTTCTCGGCCTTGAGGAACAACTTGTTCTCTTGTAGGCGTTGAAGTACACGTCACACAATTTGCTGATGTTTGTCTAGGTCCTTGGTGAAGATGAGGATATCGTCGAGGTAGATGGTAACCTTGCCTTCAGCGATTAGATCTTTGAATATGTCGTTCATCATCCACTGGAATGTGGCAGGGGAATTGGTGAGACTGAAGAACATCACCGTGGGTTCAAAGAGTCCTCAGTTCATTTTGAATGCAGCCTTTTCCTCGTCTCCCTCCTTGATGCAGACATTGTTGTATCCCCAACAAACATTGAGCTTGGTGAAATATCTGGCACCCTGAAGCTTGTTGATGAGTTCTGAGATGAGGGGGAGCGGGTAACAGTCCTTGATCATCATTTCATTTAGTTTTTGATAGTCCTGTATGGGATGGAGCGACCCATCCTTCTTTTTTACAAAGAAGAAGGGTGACATGAAGGGGGATTTGGACAGGCAGATTCGTCCTGACTCCAAATTCTCATCGAGGAACTTGTCCAACTGTTCTTGCTCGTTTCGGTTCAAGGGGTAAACCTTGCAGTCAAGCATGGATTTAGCATTGGGAACGAGCTCGATGGCATGGTCCCATTGCTTCCTTTCGGGGAGGTCATCGAAGTTTTCTTTTGAAAACAGGTTGTGGTACGAGTGGTAGTGTTCAGGTACCATTTCTTCAAAGGTTTTCTTTGGCTTGTCCATATTGGCCTGTGCTGCTAGGTCATTGGTGTGGTGTACTGCGCAAATAATGAGTTCTTCCTGCATGTTGATGGCAAGGATGGTTTCTCCCTCCTCGAGTTCTTCATCCCACCGGTCATCAGGATCTGCATCAGGGAGTGGGAAGGGGTTTTTGGTGCATTGGCAGTGACCAAAGATGATCGTGCCCATCTTCCAGTTGATGATTGGGTTATGGTGTTTGAGCCAGTCGTGGCCAAGGTAGAGGTCCTTCGAGCTGAGGTCTGTGACTGCTAAGTTGATATGTTCGCTGTGTCCTCCGATGGTAAGGTGGAGTTCCATGAATTCGGTGATGTTGCCTGCCTTATTGTGGGTTCCATTGGCGTTGTATACAGGAATAGGAGCGGCAGCCTTTCTGGTGTTGATCTGATGGGTCTGGATGTATGATTGATTTATGGAGCTGCTGGTGCAACCACTGTCGAGGAGGGCATGGGCAGTGAGGGTCTGGTTGCTTGTGGTTGTTTTGAGCTGGACGCTGAGCATGAAGTCTCGTCCGGTCGACTTAGTGCCCCAGATGTAGTGGATTGGCTGTTCGAGTTCATACAGCATTTCCAAGGCTGGTTCACCTCCAAGCTTCAATCCTTCAATCAGGTCACCGATGATCTCGCTGATGCAGTCCTGGTGAACCCAACAGTGAAGAGTGGCTTTGGCTTCGCTGTCAGTATGGGCTTCATGAATGGCACGAAGAGTCCACTCCACACCAAAGGGTTTGAGCCAACAGTGAGGCAGAGGAGTCAGGGGTGTCTGGTATGGAAGGGGAGATTCTCCGATGGGGTAGTACTTGGCATCACTCTTTTCCTGGGCAGCACTTTCTTTCTGCTGCTTCACCCACCATTGTTTGTAGGCCATGTTATCTTCTTCGTCGGGAACTTCCACCATGGTAATGGCCTGCCCCCTTTTTACTGCCTGGGCGCTAGCAGGTCCAGGTCCTATGGCTTTCTTGGTGTCCTTGGCCGGTTGTGCATCTTCGTCAGGGTTGGGGGTAGGAGCAATGGGAGGATACCTACTTCCAGTCTGAACTTCAGGGCTATCCCTTTGAGGGACAGGGGACTGGTCTATGAACATCGTGTTCTTGTCACATGATCTGTGACTGTCATTACCATCTAATGCCAGCAGTCAGGTAGGGCTGTGCTCTGCTGCCTTGCTGCTTCCGACTCAGGGTTTCATTTGTTTCTGTGTTGCTCCTGCTTGAGTCTTCCGGGAACACTTACCCATGGTTCCTGCAGCTTCATGAGGCTGCTTTCCAGAGCCTTTCCCCGTTAGGGTATTCATGCTCTGATTAGCCAGTCCTGTAGAGGTGTTCCCCCTGGGGGGGTTGACATTCAGGCAATTCCCGTATTAGGGGTTCTAGCAGGTTCAATGGGAGGCTCTCTGCCAACTCCGAAGAGTCTTTTCCCTGTTCAGCATCTGAGGGTTCAACCTCATCAGCACTTGAGTCTGTGGTGTCCAATTGTGCTAGGACAGCATATCGATTCGATTCTTTTGGTACTGGTTTGCTGGTCATGCTGGTGATGTTAAAAGCAAGGGAAACAGATATATTCAAATGCACAGTAGATAGAACAGAAGATGTAGCTACAGAAATATTATAAGCCCCACCAGGAGGACGAGAAAGTGCACCAGTACTTGAGGAGGAGGTCATTGCAGGGGAATCGAGCCCTGGATGACCTATTCTTTTACCTCCTCCACCTTCGACTCAGTCTTTGGTTCCTGCTCAACTACTACTAGCAAGCAAATGTCTTTGAAATCCTTTCTCTTTGGGCAGTCTTTCGACATGTGCCCCTTCTCTTTGCAGCGATAACACCTTCCTTCCCTTCATAGGATGTCTATGTCCATGGCTTGCCCCTGTCCTCCATGTGTAGTCCATCTCCCGGACCTGGCGTATAAGATTGCAGTACCAATTCCAGTCAGAGTATCAGACTTGTTGGGCAATGGGGTCATAGAAGTCTGGTCATCGGTACACCCACCAGTCCTTGGCAGCACCTTTTAGGAGCGAGGATGCGAACTGTATCTTGACGGAGGGATAGGGGAAGAAGACTTTGAAGGAGGTGAAGTAGGAGTCGCAGTCCCCGATGTATCGTTCGATGTCAGCATGTTCCCCGCTGAACTTGTCCAGGACATCATGCATCATTGGCTTTACTTGGAGGAACGGTTCTTAAACTGCTGCGACTCTGACAGGTGGTGGGTGGGGCAGATGGCCAGGTACTCAGGGTGGTCTTGGCTTGGAGGGATTCAATGGTTGGGGGCTCAGTTGGGGGCTCGGTGTCGCTGGGTTGTTCAGGTTCAACATCTACGTCAATATTCGATCCTGCCCCAGCCAGGAGCCGGCTCGTGCCTGCTTCATGGTAGCCATGATGCCATAGTTGGCTTCTCAGCTGGGGAATTCATGGGGGCAGGGAGTCTGGTAGCGGTTTGGGGAGTGGGGCATAGTCTAATGTATAGGGACTGGATTGGGAGAAGGATATATTGGGGCCATATTGCTCAGCCTCGTCAAACGTTTCTGTATCATAGTAGAAAGTGTCAAAATTATTCCAGGGCTCCCCAAGCCCTGGATTCAGTGCACTCCTCTTCATACCATCTGGTGAGTATGGTAAGGAGGACCCCCATTTCCCTTTCTTCTTCTCTTGTCCTTTCTCGTACCCTGTAGATTTGGTGGCCTGCAGAGGTCGGGTATAGTTGTCGGTCGAGGTTAGCATGAATCCGAGCCCGAATGGTGGTGTCTCTTCCTCTTCAAGGAATGTCATCACTCCAATTGATGGCCAGCCACTCATCCATGTCTGGGCGAATGGGTACGTGCCAACCTGCTCGGGCTTTGAAGTCGGCACATTGTAATTCCCAGGCTTCTGACTGGGCAGGGCTGAGTATGTCCCTATCCACCTGGGTGAGGGCAGGCCAGTCATAGTCTGCACTTCGTGAGTTGAAGGGGTCATCGTCGGAATCGTGGCGGGGGTTGTTCGACCTGTCGCTTTCTGAATTGGGGGAGGGAGTGGTGTCAGGGGAAGGGGTGCGAGGGGCTCCTCTTGGTCAGCTGGGTCCAGGGGTTGCATTCCTTAGGGGATCCTACCGGGGCAGGAACTTGTTGCTGGAGTTGGCTGTGAAGCCGAACCTGTGGGTGGTGTGGTGGGTGAGGTCTTGCTGCAATTCAGGAATGGGTTGTTCAACTTGAAAAGGGGGAACGTAGCTGGTAGGTAGTTGGGGTCATGAGCATGGTTCTCCCAGATGACAGAAGAACTGTCGTATTTCTTCCTTGTATTCGAGGGTAAGGGCGATGATGGAAAAGATCACTAGGGATCCTAGGACGATGGAGAGAGCGATTACAATTGCTTGTTCAAAGTTCTGCATAGGTTGGTTTCTTTGCAGTGAACGGTAAAGAAACTAGAAGGAAGCTTTGAGCTAATTGTTAGACCCAAACTTCATGTGACTAGAGACGGGTCTAGACTTCGGCTGTCTCGTGTTTGGACAATCACTGGAAGAATGACTTGGTGTCTAAAGCTCAGCAAAAAAGGATTAAGTTCTTAGTTGAGTTCTGTGGTGAGAGTAAAGCATGGTATAGATAAACTTTAGCTCGAAGCTGGGGATATACAGTGAGAGCTACACTACTTATATAGGAAAACTAGAGTACTAAGAATAGAATGATAACCATGGTTGTCGTTCGGAGAACAATAGAAAACAATGCTGTAGGCAAGCCATAGTTGCAAGCCATAGTGCAATCATTGAGAACGTCCATTATAGTCATGGTAACTGTGGGCAAGCGCTTGAGATAAGATGAGATAGCGATAAGCACTTGATAAGATAAGATAAGTGGAAAAATCATAACACTGTGGCATGCTCATTACAGTATCCCCCCCTTAGCATTCTTGCCCTCAAGAGCGCAGATCCTGATGACCAAGTGTGATGTGTGGAATTTGATGCTGGGATATCATGTGATTTTTGCCTCTTAACTTGTTACCACCACCATCAAAAAATTCCTAAGTCCCTCCTTGCCAACAATTATGATGTCCAATGCATATTAACCATTAAAGACACCCGAGCTTTATGAGGTGCTGCTGACACCTGAAGGCATTAATGTGGACAATCTGTTGATGTTGTATGCCAATAGAAGCATTGAAGAGAACACATACTGGGCTGTGGTGCATGTGCATGAGATTTGGAAGGTGGAAAAGGTGAAGGCAGAGAGGATCATGGCAGCCATGGAGGCAGTGAAGAACAGGACTGAAGCCCAACAAAAGAAATTGGCCAAACTGAAGGCCTTGAAGGCCCAGAAGGCCATGGAGGCCACAGCAATGAAGGTGTTGGAGCAGGAGCAGGAGAGGGAGAGGTTGAGGTTGGAGGCAGAGAAGTCAACAGAGCCGGAGGCTGTGGAAGGCAAAGAGGAGGACAGTGTTGAAGGGGATGATGAAGATCCCAAGGAGAAGGCCCAGGGAAAGTTGGTAGAAAAGCAGCAAAGGTTGACGAGTAAGCAGAGGGCCATGCCAGAATCTGCAGGGGGATCTAGTAAAAGGAAGTTGAAGTCAAGGGAATATGTGATTGGGAGTGAGGATGAGGGGACCACGGGGCCATCAGAGAGGCCTCCTGTGAAAAGAGCCAAGGCAGATCCAATTCCTAGGGAGGAGGAGTTTGAGTCCCAGGGCAAAGGTGAGTGGTTGTCAGTTTTCGTGATGATTGCTAACTTGGCTTTTTAGAAAAATGTGGGTGATGCAAGGCCGATAGTGCCCAGTGTTTTCCAGCAGAGAAAGGATGATCCTGCAAACAATGCAGGATATGCAAGGCCAAGTGCATTTTCATGAATGAAGCGAAGTACATGGCACTCAAGGAGGTGGTCAACCTCCTGCAGTCTCTTCATGCACATATGGACGTAATGGAGCACAAGTTGGAAACCTTCAGATCCCACATCGAAGATTTAGTAGATGATTATACTCTGGGTGATGACCTTGAATACCCACAAGATTTTGTGCATGTAGTTTACATGGAAGAGATAGACTTGTCCATGCAGGAGTTGGTGGAGTTGCAGGGTGCACATCCTGAGGCACTCCAATGGGTGATAACCATGTGACTGGATCAAGATGTCACACAAGTATGGCACTCAAGAATTTTATCCGCAGAGACATTCAACAGCAGTGATCCATTTGAACTGGCAAGTATCGGGTTGTGGTATGGAAGCCATAGAGAGGGATCACCGGAGAAGGCAATTGCCACTAGCAAGAAGTTTTGAGAGGCTTGCCAGCAGTTCTATAGCCTTGGAGGCTGATGGTCAGAGTGGGCATTATGAAAGCAGTTTTTGAAGGGAACTGAGGAGTTTTTGGTGGAGGATTCTGATGGAGAAATGACAGAGGAGGAGATTAGGGAAGCAATAAGACCAGGTGTGGGATCCGTTAGGGTTCCAGAGTTGGATGAGCTGAAGTATGGGAATGGGGAAGTACCCAAGGGATCCGCAGCTGCCTGAAGCCCTGTGCCTTGTAAATTTTGCATTTTTGATATAACATAGATAGATAGAGTACTGCACTTATGGGCAAAATGTAACAATTTTCTTGATGCTTGAATTTAGAGAGACAAATGAATTGAAAGAAACAGGCTGACAGATTCTGTTCCTGATTAGGAAATGAATTTGCAATAGTTTTCCAAAATAGAATTTGAAATTGGTGAATTGAAATCTGATGGAAGTCAATGGAGAAGGAATCAAGAAGGGATAGGTATAGGCTTGGATGTAGCCTTGCAAATGGTAACCTTGGAGAGTGGTCCTGGTTTGTCTGGGTATCGACGGTGGAAGTCTTCAATGTAATCTTCTGTGGAAAATTTGGTAGCAGGGATCCAAGTGAATTCTTCATCAGTATCTTCATAACCCAACCATTGAACATGATAGAGAAGGGGGCATCAGAACTGACAGTCAAGTTTAGAGTCAAGAATTTGTGTGATTTTGTACTGTTCTTCACCATCGACTTCAACTGGAGGTGAAGGTGGTTGGGTATGATTAGGAATGGTATTGGTTTCCACAGGTTCCAATTGAGAGACATGGAATATGGGATGAATGGAATGGAGATCTATGGGAAGCTTGAGAGTGAAGGAATGGGATCCAGGCTGAGCAATAATATTGAACAGTCTGAGGAATTTCTTGGAGAATTTCACAGTAGGGCGAGTAGTCCTGATGTGCTTAGCACTGAGGTAGACTTTATCACCTACTTTGAAATCTGGAGCTGGAGACCATCACTTGTCAGCTTGGAATTTGTAGCAAGATTGAGCAAGGGTGATTTCATCGTGTAGGAATTGGTGAAGATTGTCGAGGTTGACTATGAAATCACAGGCCCAAGCAGAGGCGATATCATGTTCAGGGTATACCGTGATATTAGGATGGTATCCCTTATTAGTGAAGAATGGAGAGATTCCAGTGGAAGAGTTAGGAGCATTGTTGTATGTGAATTCAGCAATGGGCAGTAAGGTATCCTAATTGTCTTGTTGGTAGGAACAATAGATATGGATGTATTGTTTGAGGGTTTGGTTGGCACATTCAGTCTGTCTGTTGGCTTCCGGGTGATAACCAGAAGTAAAGTGAAGCTCCATATCAAGGGCCTTTGCAAGGGCGTGAGTGAATTGTGAGACAAATTTGGAACCACAGTCAGAAGTGATGTGATTGGGAACACTGTGTTTGGAAAATACATGGGTAACAAATAGCTGGGTGAGTTCCATGGAATTAATGGTATCGTGAGTGGGAATGAAAATGGCTTGTTTGCTTGCACAGTCAATGATGACCACAATAGCAGTGAATCCATCGGACTCCAGAAGTTGTTCAATGAAATCCATGGAGATGGAGTCCCACAGATGCTCTGGTACAGGAAAGGGTTTGAGTAAGCTGAAAGAATGGTGTCTAGGTGTTTTGTTATGACCACAAGTAGTGCAGGATTTGATGTAGTGGTGAACAAATTCACACATCTGTGGCCAGGTATAATTCCATCAGACTAGTTCGAGTGTCTGATTTTGACTGAAATGACCTGCCAAGATATGGTCATGATTGTTTTGTAGGACATGAAGATAGAGGTCTGCAGAGTCCAGCACGTAAATGCGATTGTCAAGACAGAGTATTCCTGACTCATCCATGGACCACTGGGAGGATTTGGAAGGGGAAGAAGTGAGACGAAAACCTTCAGTTGCCATGGAATCCATGGGCTGTGCTCATTTGATATCAGAATGTAACTGATCCATAATAGCACTAGCACAGAGTATGGGACCTTCAAGAAAAGTAGCATGGAGAGAAGCAGAGAGTTGTTCTTGAGTAAATACAGGATGAAAATTATAAGGGTTGACTTGAGCACATTGACTATCCCCCTCTTTAGGGTAGATATCCCATCATCTAGTGAGTGCATCTGGTTTCCAAGTTTACCCAGTTGGAACTGGATTACTAGGTTGAACTGAGAAAGGAATTCAGACCAACAGACTTGTTGTCGGGTAAAGATCTTGGTAGTAGAGAAATATTCAAGATTCTTGTGGTCAGTGACAATGTTGATAGATTCTGCAGAGCCTTCAAGGTAATGATGCCAATATTTGAAGACATCAAATATAACTAGAAGGTCTTTATCATGGGTATCATAGTTGAGCTCAGCTCCGTGGAGACTGTGGGACAAGAAGGAAATAGGGTGAATCTCACCATCCTCAAGGTAAATAGAAAGGATGGCAGCAATAGTATAGTCAGAAGTGTCAGTTTCCACAACAAATTGATGGTAAGGAATCCAATGAGTAAGGATAGGAGCATGAGTGAAAGCCTGTTTTAACACATTGAATGCAGCTAAGCACTTGTCTTCAAAATTCCACAGAATACCTTTGCATGTATGATGTGTTAAGGGCAACACAATCTCACTGTATTCATGGATAAAACAGTGGTAGAAATTAGTAAAACCAAGAAATGATTGGATATCTTTGACCTTCTATGTGACTGGCCAGTTAACACTGGCTTTAACATTGTCTTCAGCCATGCTTAAGCCTTCAGGAGAGAGGATATAGGCTACATATTCCACAGAATCCCAATGAAATTTGCATTTGGAACCCTTGCAGTAGAGCCTGTTGGCTCAGAGTCTGTGTAGGACCTCACAAATGTGTTTTCGATGTTCTGTGGGAAAGCCATGGGAGCTTTGGTAAGACCAAATGGCATGATATGCCATTCAAAGAAACTATAGCAGGTGAGGAATGTGGTTTTCCATTCATCTCCTTCAGCAATACAAACTAGATGGTAGGCATGATGGTGGTCAAGTTTAGTATACAGGTGTGCAGAATCAAGGTCAGAAATGAGAGGAAGTGGGTATCTGCCTTTTTTCATGATCTTAGTCAGACTATGGAAATCAGCACAGACTCAGAATTCACCAGTCTTCTTCTTGACATAGAGTACCAGAGCTCTGTGGAGAGAGCATGAAGGGGAAATGAAACCATGGCAAACATTATCATCAATAACTTTGTGCAGGGCTTTGAGTTCAGATTCTGAGAGGGAATAGATAGGTCCAAGCAGAGGTGAAGTACCTTCCACAAGGTTGATCTTGAGATCGTAGGGGCGATGCTCAGGGAGTTTTTCAGAGAGAGAATCACTGAATACATCAGCAAAGTTGTGATATTCATCAGGCACTTCAGATAGATCCAGTGGAGCCGCCGAAGCAGCCTGGCCACTAACATTTGGCAGAGAAGGTTGGAGTGTGAACTGTTGTGCACCCTCCTCTGCGCAAGCTCATATGAAAGCAGCCATGGAAATAATGGAGATCTTGGGTGCTGCTGATGCAGCAGATGAAGGAATGGAAGGGTAGGTGTAGATAGCTCATAAGGCAGCAGAGTCCATTGGGATCTCAAAAAGGGTTTGAAAGGTGGGACAGGACCTGAGAGGTCCATGTGGGCTGAGACTGGAGAGTCAGAAGCCACAGAAACATCTTAGACAAGACCAGAAAGGTCTATCTGGGCTGAAGTGCCAGAAGCCACAGAAGAAGAGGCATCAGATAACTTTAAATAGAAAGTGATACTGTGTTCTACCCAGTCAATCAATGGATTGTAGCAGGAGAGCCAGTTGTATCCCAGGACAATATTACAGGATGAATTGAGACATGTGATGTAGAAGTTGATAGGAATAATATCTCCTGATGGAAATTGTATGGAGAGAGTAATAGATTGGGAAATGTGAGATCTGATGGAACCATCAAGAAGCCAAAGTTGGACAGGAGGAATGGATTTGGTAGGGAGATCATGGTCCTCAACAAATTTCAAGTCAATGAAACAATGACTAGAACCAGAATCAATGAGTGCTAGAAAACAAAGGATGATAGTGTTAGATCTGAACTTCATGTGACCAGAGATGTAGTCTAGACTTTGGCTGTCTTGCATTCAGACAATCACTGGAAGAATGACTGGGTGTCTTAGGCTCAGTGAAGAAGGACTAAGGACTTAGTTGAGTTCTGTAGTGAGAGTAAAGTGTGGTATAGATAAACTTTAGCTCAAAGCTGAGGATACTACAGTGAGAGCTATGCTACTTATATAAGAAAACTAGCATACTAAGAATAGAATAGTGTCTGTGGTTGTTGTGCATGAAACAGGGAACACAATGAGGTAGGTGAGCAACAGTTGCGAGCTGTAGCAGTCTATAGTACAATTGTTGAGAACATCCATTATAGTCATGGTAACCATAGATAGGTGCTTGAGATAAGATGAGATAGTGATAAGCACCTAATAAGATTAGATAAGCAGAAAAATCATAACATTACCCTCTCATTAAGACAGTCATCCTGACTGTCAAGGTTCCTCTTCAGAGGAGTCAAGTTGATGTGTAAGTTCATTATTCCAATACTCTTCTATAAGGTCCTTCCACAGATTGTTGTCAGGATCTTTGACCCATTTCTGGAATCTGTCCTGTCATTGGGCTTTATAGTAGGCAATGCTAATGCTGTCATGATATTTGTGATCGAGAATCATGGTGATGGCTTTGGCAGCATTGTTGGTTATGATTTTTGCTATGTCAACTCATCTGGCTTGCTGGATCTGTCTTCATAGTCCTGGATCGCTTCCTGTGCATTTCCCATTTCTGTGTCCCATACCCACAAGTTGTGTTCTCAGGTCCACCCTTTCCATTTATTTTTGTCATATTGAGCCTTTATCTGGTCTGTGGCTTTCTGTAAAGCCATCTGGGTCTGCTTGTGTACTTCAGCCATGGTTGTGGTGAAGGTTCTGGCAGCTGGGTTCATGAATGGAGAGGTCCTAACAGAGTTGGAAACTAGTTGGGGATTGTGGCTGTAGAGTACCATGAATGGGCTTTTGAACATGGCAGAGTGAATTCAGTTATTGTGAGCGAACCCGGTGATGGGAAGCCAGTCACTCCAGTTGGTTTGTCAATAGTCTATAAAGAGTTGGAGGTATCCTTTAAGCTCTTGGTTGACTCGTTCGGTCTGTCCGTTGGTCTGGGGATGGAAGGTGGTGGATGCATTTGGAGTGATATTGAGCATTTGGTAAAGGTCTTTCATGAACATGGATATGAATTGGGGTCCTCAGTCAGAGATTATGATAGAGGGCATGCTGTGTTTGGCATATACATGGTCTCTGAGTATCTTTGCCCATCCTTCGGCAGACAGTTCTATGTTGCAGGGTACAGGAATGATTGCCTTTGAGAAGTGGTCGACAATGACTAACAGGGCATCATATCCATTGGATTCAGGTAGGCCTGTTGACCATGTTGACTGAGATATGGGTCCATGGCTCAGAGGGAATTGCATTGGGATGAAGGGGAGCGGCCTTGGCTTGCATGCTTGCCTTTGTGTGCTGACAAGCTTTGCAGCCTTTTACATAAGTTTCTATGTCCTTCTTGAGCTTAGATCACCAATACTCCCTTTGGATGAGCTCTCTGGTTTTCTTGATGCTGGGATGTCCAGCAGTGATATGGTTGTGGTTTTGAGCAATGATTTCTCCTCAGAGGGCATGGTCTTTTGGTACATAGACTCGTCCATCATAGAAGAGTAGTCTGTTTTGTTCTGTGATGCCTTGTTCATGGTTCAGGGAGTTGGTGGTCCCCTAGTCCCAGAGTGCTTTGTGGCAGAGGGTGTTTTTCACCTTGCCTTGGACTTTAGTGATGGTGGGCATTATGAGGGCCCAGAAATGTTCGGGCTGGAGGACAATAATGTCATTGTTGTCCCTCTTGCCTTGGTCATGGTCAGGAGAGGAGGTCTGCCTTCTTGTTGGCAGTGCCGGGTTGATGGTGGAGGACAAAGTGATACTCTGCGAGCTCAGTCACCCAGTGGGCTTGGTGTCGGTTCAACTTCTGGGGCTTTTGGAAATACTGGAGATTTTGATAGTCCATCCAGATTTTAATGTCTTTGGTAGCACTCATTAGGTAGTGCTGCCACTCAGATAACATGAGTATGATCATGAGCAGTTCCTTGTCATAGATCTTGTAGTTGCATTCTGTCACTGTGAGGGCCTTGGACATGAATGCCACTGGTTGCCATTTTCCTTCTTGCTGCTGACTGAGGACTGCACCAATGGCTCCATCACTCGAGTCAGCTTCTACCTTGAATCAGCCTTTCTCTGTCAGGATGGCTAAGACCACATCCTTGGCCATCTGTTTCTTCAGTTGTTGGAAGGCCTGGTTCTGGACCGTTCCCCACATCCATTCTGCATTGCCAGTGAGTTGAGTGAGAGGACATATGATTTTGGAGTAGTCACAAATGAATTTTCAGTAGAAGTTGGTGAATCCAAGGAATGACTGCAATTCCTTTTTCTTGGTGGGCGTCAGCCATTCTGTGATTCCAGTGACCTTGACCTGGTCCATGTGTATAGAGTTCTGACTGATGATGACTCCCAGGTATTCAGTTTCTAATACCCTGAACTCACACTTCTCAGCCTTGAGGAGCAGTTTGTTCTCTCATAGGCACTATAGTACAGATCATACAATCTGCTGGTGTTCATCTAGTCCTTGGTGAAGATAAGGATGTCATCAAGATAGATGGTGACTTTCCCTTCAGAGATTAAATCTTTGAAGATGTCATTCATCATCCACTGGAAGGTGGTGGGCAAGTTGGTGAGACTGAAGAACATGATGGTGGGTTCAAACAACCTGTGATTTGTTTGGAATGCAGCTTTTTCTTCATCTCCTTGTTTGATACAGACATTGTTGTATCCCTATCGAACATCAAGCTTCGTGAAGTACTTGGCACCTTGGAGTTTGTTGATGAGCTCCAAAATGAGTAGAAGGGGATATTGGTTCTTGATGGTCATTTCATTTAGCTTTCGATAGTCTTGTACAGGGTGAAGGGAGCCATCCTTCTTTTTGATGAAGAAGAAGGGTGAGGCAAAGGGAGACTTGGAGGGACAGACTCGTCCTGTCTCCAGGTTTTCATCAAGGAACTTTTTGAGCTGTTCCTGTTCATTCCAGTTCAGGGAGTATACCTTGCAGTTGAGTGTGGATTTGGCATTGGAGACGAGTTCAATTGCATGATCCCATGGTTTCCAGGCAGGGAGTTCATTGAAGTTTTCTTTTGAAAACAAGTCGCTGTATGAATGGTAGTGCTCAGGTACCATTTCCTCAAAGGTCTTCTTTGGCTTGTCCACATTGGCTTAGGCTGCTAAGTTGTTGGTGGACTGCACAGATGACAAGTTCTTCCTGTATGTTAACAGTGAGGATGGTTTCTCCTTCTTCAAGTTCCTCATCCCACCAGTCATCACGGTCTGCACCAGAGAGTGGGAAAGGGTTCTTGGTGCACTGGCAGTGACCAAAGATGATTGTGCCCATCTTCCAGTTGATGACTGGGTTATAGTACTTGAGCCAGTCATGACTGAGGTAGAGATCCTTCAAGCTGAGGTTGGTGACCGCTAGGTTGATATGTTTGCTGTGTCCTCCAATGGTAAGATGGAGTTTGACAAATTTGGTGATGTCACCTGCTTTGTTATGGGTTCCATTGGTGTTGTAGATGAGGATCGGGGCAGTGGCTTTCTTCATGTTGATCTGATGGGTTTGAACGTATGATCAATTGATGGAGCTCCCAATGCATCTGCTGTCGAGCAGGGCTCGGGCAGAGAGGGTTTGGATGTTGGTGGTGGTTTTGAGTTGGACAGTGAGCATGAAGTCCTGCCCAGTGGACTTGGTTCCTTGTATGTAATGGATTGGTTGTTGAAGCTCATACAGAATTTCTAGGGCCACTTCATCTCCTTGCTTTAGTCCGTCAATCAGGTCACTGACAATTTCACTGACCCTGTCTCAGTGGACCTAGCAATGGAGGGCATCTTTTGCTTCACTGTCAGTGTGGACTTCACGGATGGCATGGAGGGTCCATTCAGCCCCAAAGGGTTTGAGCCACTGGTCCAGTGGAGGGAGCGGAGGCCTGAGGTGCAGAAGGGGGGATTCAAATATGGGGTAGTTTTTGGCATCCCACTTTTCCTGGGCTGCACTTTCTTTCTGCTGTTTAACCCACCATTGCTGGTATGCAGTGTTGTCTTCTTCATCAGGAACTTCTACCATAGTAATGGCTGGCTCCCTTTTTACTGCCTGGGCGCTAGCAGATCCAGTTCCTGCAGCTTTTTTGGCATCCTTGGCCAGTCATGCATCTTCATCGGTGTTGACTGGGGGTGCAACAGGAGGATACCTACATCTGTTCTGTACATCGGGGCCATCCCTTCAAGGGAGGGGGGTTCATCTGGGCCCATCACATTCTTGTTGCATTGACTGGAGTTACCATTCACATCTGATGCCAGGCGACAGGTAGGGCTGTGCTCTGCTTCCCCAGTGCTTCTGACTCAGTGATTCAGTTGTTTCTGGGCAGGATCACCCTTCAGTGTGACTTCTTGGGGTCGCTTTCCAGAGCCTTTCCCCTTGCAGGTAATCATGCTCCAATTAGTCAGTTCTGCAGAGGTGTTTCCCCCAGGAGATTCACATGCAGACAGTTCCCGTTGTTGAGCCTAGACTTCTGTGGCAACGGCAACACCCAAAACTCTGAGAGAGCTAAGGAAATATGCGTGCAATCACAGTAGTCAAGGCTATGTGTTTGTGCGAGTGGTTCGGTGCACCTCCATGCAGTCAATTCCTCTAGATGCAGGTATACACTTCAACTATACAGTCTGGAAGTAGTACCCTTTAGCAGTTGAGTACTAAGAGGCTCAGGCTGTAAGCCAAGGGGATCTCGATAAACGAGAGGAAATGGGATCTGGTATGATACAGATACCAAAAAACCGTGCTAGATGCTCGGAACTGATCTAGAAAACGTAAAACCGGTCTGGTAAACGTGAGACTGGCCTAATAAATGTTTGGGCAATCAAATAAACGTGAGGAGAATTGAATAGACGTTTATACAATCAAATAAACGTTTGAAGAGTCGAATAAATGTGTGGAGAACTGAATAAATGTGTGGAGAACTGAATAAACATGTGTGGGCTTGAAACGGAGAGGTACTGGATGGAAATATGATAACTGAGTGTCACGGCAATACTGCACAGCAACTGGGGACAATGACAATGACGTGGGTGAATGATGCAGAGCTGGGCCTTCACGGAGGCAATAATACCCTATACTGGTGTGGGCAATGGATACGACGATGATGTAGAAGGTGAAGATGATAAAACAATCCTATCTGGTGAAATTGAAACAATGTTGCGGCATTAAAAGACAAAAGCAAGTTATCAGAGCAAGAATTCATGTATTGGTGGTAATTAACACATCCAATAATGTTCAGACTATAGCAAGCAATGGGGGATAACCTGGAGCAAAAGAACTTTTTTCTCCTCTGTAGAATACGAGTTTTTATACTAAAAGTTTGGTTTTATAAATAGAAAAGATATCTAAGCATTGGTAAAGCTGTAAGTCATTGGATTAGTAAATCCATAGTAAATAGAAGAAGTTTTCGTCAGCTGAGACATAACAGCTTGTCTGTATTGCCGTATCTGGATGGGAAACCATGTGGAAGTGGAGAATAATGAGTAAACAGCTAGGTGCTGTTTAACTGTGGACTGTGAGGGTATGGTACATGTTCTGAGGTTGATAAATGGATATAAGCTGCTGTGAAGACTTGGCAAAGTAACAGCCTGAGTAACCGCAGTCTGGAGTATCTGTATTGGGTCAATATCTTTGATGGAGGAGTGCAGGGTCTAAATGATGTCACTATGATCGAGGAATCAAGGGGCATGTCAATTTGGGTGCCTAGGACTGATGCGGCAACTCCATTTTCGGTACGATCATCAATGAAAGGTGTATTGCCATGATCGTTCACGGAAATATGGAGAATAAATGTGAACGGAAGGGTATTAACATGGTTTGCTGAGTTATAACTGTGGTATATCACGGTTATTGAAGGATATCAAAGGGTGTAGCATATAATCAAAGGTTGGGGCATTAAATTGAGTGTGGCAATGTAGGATAAGGAAGATGGGAGTCGAATCTGTTATTATTGGGTAGTCAATGGATAAATCCACAAATTCTGAGCATACAGAGCCTGGAAGCTCATCAACAGCCCAAGAAGAAGCTTGATGATAAATAAGTTGGACCCTTCTTGATTCTTGAAAAGTCTGGAGCTTCGGCATACAAGTTGAAGCTTCCCCCACACTGGAAGATACACCCGCATTTCAATGAAAAGCTTTTATCCCTGTACACCCCGCCTTCCTTCCCTAACCAACAAACACCACCGCCACCCCCACCTGACCTCATTAACAATGAAGAACAATACAAAGTGGAGGAGGTATTGGATTCCCAAACATGCTGGATGTTAGACCCGAACTTCACGTGACTATAGACGGGTCTAGACTCCGGCTGTCTCGTGTTCAGACAGTCACCGGAGAATGACCTGAGGGTCTTTAGCTCAGCGAAGAAGGACTAGGTTCTTAGTCGAGTTCTGTGGTGAGAGTAAAGTGTGGTATAGATAAACTTTAGCTCGAAGCTGGGGATATACAGCGAGAGCTACACTACTTATATAGGGAAACTGAAGGGTTAAGAATAGAATGGCAACCGTGGTTGTCGTGCGGAAACAGTAAGGGAATGACGAGGTAGTCAGGCGATAGTCATGAGCCATAGTACCATCGTTGAGAACGTCCGTTATAGTCGTGGAACTGTGGATAAGCGCTTGAGATAAGATAAGATAGCGATAAGCGCTTTGATAAGATAAGATAAAAGGAAAAATCGTAACATTACCCCCTTGTTAAGACAATCGTCCCGATTGTCATGGCTCGTCCTCGGGGGCATCAAGTTGGTGTGATAGTTCATTACTCCAATATTCATCTATAAGGTCCTTCCATAAGTCGTTGTCGGGGTTTTTGACCCATTTCTGAAGTCCGTCCTGTCATTGGGCCTTATAATATACAATACTGTCATGGTATTCATAGTCGAGGATCATGGTGACGGCGGTGGCGGGATCCTTAGTTACGATTTTGGCTATGTCGACTCGTCCTGCTTGTTGGATCTTGTTTTCATAGTCCTGGATCGCTTCCTGAGCATTCCCCATCTCTGTGTCTCGTACCCACGAGTTGTGTTCTCGCGTCCATCCCTTCCATTTGACAAGGTAGTCAACGGTATCTTGGGCCTTTCGTCCCTTCTTTCCTCTGATTTTACGGGTTCGGGAATCTAGTACTTCCTCCACTTCGTATTGTTCCTCATCGTTGATGAGATCGGGTGGAGGCGGTGGTGGATTTTCCTGATTCGGGAAGGAAGGTGGGGTATATGGAGATAGCAGTTTCTCATTGAAACGCGGATGTATCTTCCAATGAGGCGGGAGTTTCAGCTTGTATGCTGATGCTCCAGACTTTTCGAGGATTACGAAAGGTCCTACTCATTTGTCATCGAGTTTTTTCTTGGGTCGCGGTAAATGGAGGTTCGCGGCATCAAGCCAGACCTGATTTCCGACCTTATACTCAACTGCAGGGCGTTTTCTTTTGTCATATTGGACCTTTATTTGTTCTGCTGCCTTCTGCAGGGCTATCTGGGTTTGTTTGTGGACTTCTGCCATGGTCATGGTAAAAGTCCCAGCGGCCAGGTTTAGGAAGGGAGAGGTTCGGATGGAGTCGGGTACGAGTCATGGGTTACGACCGTAGAGTACCATAAAAGGGCTTTTCCCGGTGGCCGAGTGCACTCGGTTGTTGTGAGCGAACTCTGCCATGGGTAGCCAGTTGCTCCAGTCGTCTTGTCGGTAGGAAACGAAGAGGCGAAGATACCCTTCGAGCTCTTGGTTGACTCGCTCGGTCTGTCCATCGGTTTGAGGGTGGAAGGCGGTGGAGGCGTTGGGAGTGATATCCAGGATTCGGTATAGGTCTTTCATGAATGCTGAGACAAATTGGGGGCCTCGATCCGAGATGACAACCGAGGGCATGCCGTGTTTCGCATAGACATGGTCCCGGAGTATCTTGGCCCATCCTTCTGCAGAGAGTTCTATATTGCAGGGGACAGGAATGATTGCCTTGGAGAAGCGGTCGACGATGACGAGGAGGGCGTCGTAGCCTTTGGATTCGGGTAGGCCGGTGACCATGTCAACTGATATATGGGTCCATGGTTCCAACGGGATGTCGTTCGGGTGAAGAGGAGCAGCCTTTGCTTGGGTGCTCGCCTTTGTTCATTGGCATGTCTCACAGCCCTTGACGTATAGTTCTACATCCTTTTTGAGCTTCGGCCATCAGTACTCTCGTTGGATGAGTTCCTTAGTTTTTTCGATGCCTGGATGTCCGGCAGTGATGTGATCGTGGCTTTGGGCGATAATTTCTCCTTGAAGGGCGTGATCTTTTGGGACATAAACCTGTCCGTCATAGAACAGGAGCCCATCCTTTTGGGTGATCCCTCGTTCGTGGTTGAGGGAATTCGCGATCCCTTGGTCCCAGTCCTCCTTTCGCCGGAGTGCTCTTTGGACCTTCGAGTGTACCTCGGCGGTAGTGGGCATGATGAGGGCCCGGAAGTGTTCTGGTTGGAGGACAATGACATTGTCGTTGTCGCTTTTTCCTTGGTCATGATCGTCTCATTGGGAGAGGAGGTCGGCTTTCTTGTTGGCAACACCGGGTTGGTGGTGGAGGATAAAATGATATTCTGCGAGCTCGGTGACCCACCGTGCTTGGCGCCTATTTAACTTTTGGGGCTTTCGGAAATACTGGAGGTTCTGATGATCCGTCCAGATTTCGACGTCTTCGGCAGCGCCCATGAGGTAATGCCGCCATTCGGACAGTGCTAGCATGATTGCGAGCAATTCTTTGTCGTAAATCTCGTAGTTTTGTTCTGTTACTGTAAGGGCTTTCGACATGAATGCCACTGGTCGCCACTTTCCTTCTTGTTGTTGGCTAAGGATGGCGCCAATTGCTCCGTCGCTCGAGTCGGCTTCTACCTTGAAGTGTCCTGTCTCTGTCGGGATGGCGAGTACAACATCTTCTGCCATCTGCTTCTTTAGCCGTTGGAATGCTTGGTTCTGGGCGGTTCCCCATGTCCACTCCGCTTTTCCCGTGAGCTGAGTGAGTGGTCGGACAATTTTCAAATAGTCGCGGATGAATTTTCGATAAAAGTTGGTGAACCTGAGGAACGACTGTAGTTCCTTCTTTTTGGTAGGTGTCGGCCACTCGGTAATTCCAGCGACCTTAACTTGATCCATCCGTACTGAGTTCTCGCTGATAATCACTCCCAAGTACTCAGTTTCTAGTACTTCGAACTCGCACTTCTCCGCCTTGAGGAATAGCTTATTCTCTCGGAGGCATTGGAGTACATGGCGTACGATTCGGCGATGTTCGTCGAGTCCCTTGGTGAAGATGAGGATGTCGTCGAGATAGATCGTGACCTTGCCCTCTGCAATGAGGTCTTTAAAGATATCGTTCATCATCCACTGGAAGGTGGCAGGCGAATTAGTGAGCCCGAAGAACATGACGGTTGGTTCAAAGAGGCCTCAATTCGTCCAGAAGGCGGCCTTTTCCTCATCTCCCTCCTTGATTCGGACGTTGTTGTATCCCCAACGAACGTCGAGTTTGGTGAAATACTTGGCCCCTTGGAGTTTGTCAATGAGTTCAGAGATGAGAGGGAGTGGGTAGCGGTTCTTGATTGTCATCTCGTTTAACTTTCGATAGTCCTGTACGGGCCGAAGGGAACCGTCCTTCTTTTTTACGAAGAAGAAGGGGGACGCAAAGGGAGACTTGGATGGGCGAATTCGTCCCGATTCCAAGTTCTCGTCTAGGAACTTGTCTAGCTGTTCCTGTTCGTTTCTGTTCAAAGGATAAACTTTGCAGTCGAGCGTGGACTTGGCGTTTGGGACAAGCTCGATGGCATGATCCCACTGTTTTCGTTCGGGGAGGTCGTCGAAGTTTTCTTTCGAAAACAAGTCGCGGTATGAGCGATAGTGTTCGGGTACCATTTCTTTGAAGGTTTTCTTCAGCTTGTCCATATTGGCCTGGGCTGCTAGGTCATTTGCATGGTGTACTGCACGTATGACGAGTTCCTCCTGCATATTAATGGCAAGGATGGTTTCTCCCTCCTCCAGTTCTTCGTCCCATCTGTCGTCGGGATCTGCATCAGGGAGTGGGAATGGGTTTTTGGTGCATTGGCAACGACCGAATATGATTGAGCCCGTCTTCCAGTTGATGACTGGGTTATGGCGTTTAAGCCAGTCGTGGCCGAGGTATAGATCCTTCGAGCCGAGGTCGGTGACCGCTAGGTCGATACGCTCGCTGTGTCCCCCAATGGTGATGCGGAGTTCTACGAATTCGGTGATGTTCCCCGCTTTATTGCGAGTTCCATCGGCATTGTAGACGGGAATGGGAGCAGCGGCTTTCCTTGTGTCGAGTTGGTGATTCTGGACATAGGAACGATTTATGGAGCTTCCCGTACAGCCACTGTCTACGAGGGCGCGGGCGGTTAAGACTTTGGTGTTCGTGGTCGTCTCAAGCTGAACGTTGAGCGTGAAGTCCCGTCCAATCAACTTGGTCCCTCGGATGTAGCGGATTGGCTGTTGGAGCTCATACAGCTCTTCCAGCGCGGGTTCGCCTCCTCGCTTCAGTCCATTGATCAGGTCTTCGACGATTTCGCCGACTCGATCCTGGTGGACCCAACAGTGGAGGGCGGCTTTGGCTTCCTCGTTAGTGCGGGCCTCGCGGATGGCGCGAAGGGTCCATTCAGCACTAAAAGGTTTGAGCCAGCGGTCGGGCGGAGGAGTCGGGGGTGTCTGATATGGAAGGGGAGATTCCCAGGTGTGGTAGTACTTGGCGTCGGACTTTTCCTGGGTGGCGCTTTCCTTCTGCTGTTTTGCCCACCATACTTGGTAGGCCGTGTCGTCTTCCTCGTCTGGGACTTCCACCATGGTAACAGCATGCCCCCTTTTTACCGCCTGGGTGCTAGCGGGCCTCGGTCCTGCGGCTTTCTTGGCGTCCTTGGCCAGTCGTGCGTCTTCGTCGGTGTTGGGTTGGGTAGTGTCGTGGAGGTGCCCACTTCCGGTCTGTACGCCAGGGCTAACCCTTTGAGGGTCAGGGGGCTGGTCCGTGAGCGTCGCGTTCTTGTCGCATGAACCGTGACCACCATTACCTACTGGTGCCAGCAGTCGGGTGGGGTTGTGCTCTGCTACCTCGCCGCTTCCGATTCGGTGTTTCATTTGTTTCTGTCCCGGTCCTGCTTGAGTCTTCCGGGAACACTTACCCAGGGTTCCTGCAGCTTCGTAGGGCCACTTGCCAGAGCCTTTCCCCGTGAGGGTATTCAAGCTCTGATTAGCCAGTCCCACAGAGGCGTTCCCCCCGAGGGGTTCACATGCGGGCAGTTCCCGTATTAGGGGTTCTGGCGGGTTCGATGGGAGGCTCTCTGCCAACTCCGAAGAGTCTTTTCCCTGTTCGGCGTCCGAGGATTCGACCTCGTCGGCGCTTGAGTCTGTGGTGTCCAATTGTGCTAGGACTGTGTATCGGTTCGATTCTTTTGGTACTGGTTTGCTAGTCACGCTGGAGACGTTAAAAGCGGTGGAAAGCGGTGGAAAGCGGTATATTGGAATGCATGATAGGTAATACAGGAGAGGTAACTAAAGAAATTTTATAAGCCCCACCAGGAGGACAACGATGCGCACCAGTATGAGAGGAGGAGGTCGTCGAAGGGGAATCGAACCCTTGACGACCTAATCTTTTACCTCCTCTATCTTCGACTCTGTCTTCGGCTCGGTCTGCTCTGCCTGCTCGACTACTACTAGTGAGCGAATGTCCTTATACTCTCTCCTCTTCGGGCAATCCTTCGACATGTGCCCCTTCTCCTTGCATCGGTAGCACCTCCCCTCCCTTCACAGGATGTCTATGTCCATGGCTTGCCCCTGTCCCCTGTGTGTGGTCCATCTCCCCGACCCGGCGTCTCGACTGGTGGTCTTGCCCTGTCCCAACTGCTTGGCCGGCGTCAAACTTGTGGCCCCAGTTGGTTTACTGGGGCTTGGGTGTTGGTTCGATGATCCGGGCTTATTGCCTTGTCGGTGGTCAGGTCGTCGTTCGTTGGGGCGCCCAAGAGTCTGTTCAAAGATCGTCTGTTTGGTGCGATCGATGTAGAGCTGGCAGACGCGTGCCTTCCACTCGGGATAGGTCTCGGGGGTGCGGATGCCTTGGTTCGCGATGGTCTTTGCGTAGCTTTGTGGGATCCCCCATCTAACGGCTTGGACCATCTTTCCTCGTTCTCCCTCATCGTGTCGGAGTCCCACTAGTTTGGCCTGAATTTCTATGGCCTGGAAGAAGTCGTTTGCGCTGCCGCTACCCATTCGGATCTCGTTCATCTTTTTTTCGTGCTGCTGCTCGATGGCAGGGTCGGAGAATTGGCGATGGATGAGGTCGCAGTATCCATTCCAACTCGGATACCGGACTCGCTGGACATTCGCGTCATAGAAGTCGGGCCTTCGATACACCCACCAGTCTTTGGCGGGTCCTTTTAGTAGGGAGGACGCGAGCTGGATCTTGATGGACGAATACAGGAAGTAGACCTCGAAAGAGGCGAAATATGAGTCGCAATCCCCTAGGTAGCGCTCAATGTCGTCATGGGCTCCGGCGAACTTGTCCGGGAGCTCGTGCATTGATGGCCATACCTGAAGGAATGGTTCTTGGATCGTCGCGGTTCCGACCGGGGGTGCGAAGGGTGGTCGCCCTGGGATTCGGGGTGGCTTGGGCAAGGACCATCAGTCACTTCCACCACTGGATGGTGGGGACGAGGGCGGCTTGTACTTCTGCAGGGTACTGTCCATGTCGTTGAGCCGTTTGGCTAGGTCGAAGCACGCGGTTCTCCAGTGTGTGACTTCGCCGGCGAGGGATTCGAGGGTTGGCGGTGTTGGAGGCGGTGGGGGTTGAGCCGGTTGTTGGGTATCTCCGGGCTGGTCGGGTTCGGGGTCTACGTCTATGTTTGACCCTGCTCCTGCAAGGAGGCGGCTCGGGCCGGGTTCGTGATAGCCGTGATGCCGTCGTCGGCTTCTCGGCTGGGGAATTCGTGGGGGCGGGGAGTCTGGTAGGGGTTCGGGGTATTGGGCGTTGTCTAGCGTGTACGGGCCATACTGTAAAGAGAATATATTGGGGCCATACTGCTCGGCCCCGTCGAACGTTTCTTCATCATAGTTAAAAGTGTCAAAATTACTCCAGGGCCATCCCTTGCCCTGGACTCTGCGCGTTCCTGCTCATATCGTCGGGCGAGTATGAGTAGGATGACTCCCATTTCTCTTTCTTCCTCTCTGGTCCTTTCTCATATCCCGTAGATTCGATGTCCGGCAGACGTCGGGTATAATTGTCGGTTGAGGTTGGCGTGAATGCGGGCACGGATGGTCTGGTCTCTTCCCCTTTGAGGAATGTCATCTCCCCAATTGATGGCCAACCACTCATCCATGTCTGGGCGGATGGGCGAGTGCCAGCCTCCTCTGCTCTCCAGGTCGGCGCGCTGTAGTTCCCAGGCAGCGGACTGGGCGGGGCCCAGGATGTCCTGGTCTGCTTGTGAGAGGGCAGGCCAGTCATAATCCGCACTTCGAGGGTTGAAGGGGTCGTCTGGGTCGGTATGGTGAGCGAGCTCGTTAGGCTCGTCGATTTTGGGAGTGGGAGTGGGGGAGGGAGTGCGAGGGGGGGTGGCGGGCTCTGGCTCGAGTGGGATGGTCTCCCGCTCGGGGGAGTGTAGAAGGATTGGGAGGACAGGCCACTCGTCGGGGTGGGACTCCTCTTCGTCGGGACGAACCGTTTCTTCGTTCTCCTCTTCGTCTTCCGGGAACTGCTCGAACGCCCCTCGGAGCTCCCACTCGTTTCCGACGACTCGGATTCGGAATCCCTCGAGGCTGATGGGCCTTTCAGGGAGAGCAGGCTCGACATAGGGGGGCGGGATGCTTGCCTCGTATCTCCCGAGAAGGTACCGGCTGAGGTCGTAGGCCTCCTGCGCGGTTGGGGGACGGTCCGTGACGATTTCCGGAGCTGGAAAGGGTTCGTCCAGGGGGACGGACTCGAGGGTGTTTCTGTCGGGGGAGGGGGTTCGCGGGGCTCCTCTTGGTCTGCTGGGCCCGGGAGTGGCATTCCTGGGCGGTGTCGGCCGAGGCGGGAACTCGTCGCTGGAGTTGGCAATGAAGCTGTGTCGTTGGGCGAGGTGGTCAATGAGGTCCTGTTGCGAGACAGGAACGGGTTGTTGGATTTGAAAAGGGGTAACATAGTGAGTCGGTGGCGGGTGCTGGGGTCCGGGTTGGGGCCGACGTTCTCCAAGTCTTCTGAAGAACTGTCGTATTTCTTCCTCGTATTCGAGGGTGAGAGCGACGATGGTGAGGATCGTTAAGGATCCTAGGATGATGGAGACAGCGATTACGATGGCTTGTTCGAAGTCTTGCATGGATGGGTTTCTTCGCGGTGAACGGTGAAGAAACAAGAAGGAAGCTTCGAGCTAATTGTTAGACCCGAACTTCACGTGACTATAGACGGGTCTAGACTCCGGCTGTCTCGTGTTCAGACAGTCACCGGAGAATGACCTGAGGGTCTTTAGCTCAGCGAAGAAGGACTAGGTTCTTAGTCGAGTTCTGTGGTGAGAGTAAAGTGTGGTATAGATAAACTTTAGCTCGAAGCTGGGGATATACAGCGAGAGCTACACTACTTATATAGGGAAACTGAAGGGTTAAGAATAGAATGGCAACTGTGGTTGTCGTGCGGAAACAGTAAGGGAATGACGAGGTAGTCAGGCGATAGTCGTGAGCCGTAGTACCATCGTTGAGAACGTCCGTTATAGTCATGGAACTGTGGATAAGCGCTTGAGATAAGATAAGATAGCGATAAGCGCTTTGATAAGATAAGATAAAAGGAAAAATCGTAACACTGGATCTGAGGAAAGAAGGGGTGAAAAGCACAGGATGCTGTTGACTACTTCGTTAAGTGGAAGGGATGGACCCAAGAACATAACTCGTGGGTACGAGATACAGAGATGGAGAATGCTCAGGAAGCGATTCAAGACTATGAAGACAAGATCCAACAAACAGGATGGGTCGACATAGCCAAAATCATAACCAATGACCCTGCCAAAGCCATCACTATGATCCTCAACCATGAGTATCGCAACAGTATTGTATATTATAAAGCCAAACGACAGGATGGACTCCAAAAGTGGGTCAAAAACCCGGACAACAACCTATGGAAGGACCTTATAGAAGAATATTGGAATAATGAACTCTCCCAACAACTGGATGCCCCCAAGGACAAACCATGACAATTGGGACGATTGTCTTAATGAGGGGGTAATGTTATGATTTTTCTGTTTATCTTATCTTATCAAGCACTTATCGCTATCTCATCTTATCTCAAGCGCTTGCCCACAGTTACCATGACTATAATGGACGTTCTCAATGATTGCACTATGGCTTGCAACTATTGCTTGCCTACAGCATTGTTTTCTATTGTTCTCCGAATGACAACTACGGTTATCATTCTATTCTTAGTACTCTAGTTTTCCTATATAAGTAGTGTAGCTCTTGCTGTATATCCCCAGCTTTGAGCTAAAGTTTATCTATACCATGCTTTACTCTCACCACAGAACTCAACTAAGAACTTAGTCCTTTTTTGCTGAGCTTTAGACACCAAGTCATTCTTCCAGTGATTGTCCG
The DNA here is from genome assembly GCA_030407055.1 of Armillaria mellea. Taxonomy (NCBI): domain Eukaryota; kingdom Fungi; phylum Basidiomycota; class Agaricomycetes; order Agaricales; family Physalacriaceae; genus Armillaria; species Armillaria mellea. The sequence goes on along the minus strand of JAUDZF010000036.1, from coordinate 73,478 downwards.
AACACGAGACAGCCAAAGTCTAGACCCATCTCTAGTCACGTGAAGTTCGGGTCTAATACACAGACTCCGATGGACATCAACCTTAACCAACTCCAAGGGCCCCAACCTACTATCAGATCCCATCAGATTCAGATCTCCAGTTTCTATTTCATATCTCATTTTTATTTCACCTACTAATTTCACATATTCATTTATCACACCTAGAATCCATCATGGTACCAAGTAGGTGTTATATCGGATTCCATGGAATCCTTGACTCCTCTAAATGCAGAATATTTCAGACTTATTATCTTCTAGCCATGTCCATAATATTCTAGAGTCCGATCCATGGACTCTGCTCTAGTATATAAACTGTAGAATCACTTGTATATACTTCAGTTCAAATATCAACTTGGTTTAGCCCAATACTTTCATCCTCACTCTGGCCTTCAAGCTTAATCTATCTCTTACTACAAGTCCATAGATTCTGACTCCATTGACTTCATCTTGACCTTACTCATCTTTATCCTATGGACTCTGTCTGTATTCCATATTAGGGCTTCAACCCAAAGGTGACATTGCTAATAGCTTTGCCAAGCCCATAAGCACTCCACAGACTCTATCAGTGTGCATTCATTCTCTCTTCTATTGGCACAATCCTAACAGATCCAAATGGCTCTCATGCCCAGTCTCATCTCCACCCTGACTTCACTTCCTCCTCCCCAAACTCTCCATCAGAGTCCTCCACTGAAAATTCATCTGACCCTTTCAAAAAGGCCTTTCAAAAACCCCACTCTGACTGTTGGCCTCCGAGACCATAAAACTACCCTCAAGTACCTCTAAACCTCTTACTAGCTGTGATAGCCTTTTCCAAAGCTCCCTCTCTATGGCCTCTAAGCCACAACTCCATGTTGGCTAGTTCAAAACGGTCCTGTCCATTGAACAACTCCACAGACATTAACCTTGAGAACTAGACTTGGACAACATTTTGATCCAGTCACATTAACATGGCTTATCAAAGAGCCTTAGAATTCACATCTTCCAAGTCAGCCAGTTCCTGTCTAGACATCACTCATTCCTCCATAGAGTCCACTGGTATGAAATCTTGCAGGTACTTAATTGCATCTCTGGGGTGGAAATCATCTACCAAGTCATCCACATGGATCACCTTTCTTATCCTGCACCTTTTGCAGGAACACTCTTTCTCTACTGAAAAGCATTGGGCACTGTCTTCCCTGCATTACCCATATTTATCTAAAGTCAAAGTCAGCAAAGCCATGATTTCCAATAACTAAACTTACCTTTTCCATAGTACTCAATGTTTCCTTTGCTAGAGAAAGGATCTGCCTTAGACCTCTTTACAAGAGGCTTCTCTAATGGCCCTACAGTCTCCTTTTCCTCACTCTCAGCCACATACTCCTTCAACTTCAACTTCCTCTTCTTCCCCACAGCACCCAAAACTGCCTTTCCCTTACCCTTCAACTTTCCCCTCACCTTTGCCTTGGGATCCTCATCATCTCTGTTAGCATCATCATCAACCCTTTCCATCTCCATGGCCTTCCATCCCTGCCCCTTCTCAGCTACTAGCTCCTCTTTCTTCCTCTTTATCTCCAACAACCTTGTCTCCTCCTTTTAGCCTCTGTCACTTTTTTCACCTTCAACTCTGCTACTTTTTTTATTTATTCATCAGCCTTTTTCTTAGTGGTGTCTACAGCCACCACAGCTTTCTCTATCTTCATTCTCTCCATCTTTCACCCATCATGCAATGCCATGGCCTCCTTGTAAGCCACTTCCTCACTGTCCCTCTTAGTATAAAACACTTTGAGCTCATTGACCTCAATGTTGTCTAAGGTGGGCAGCACAACATATAGCTTAGAAGTAACAAAACAATGATAGATGGCAGATATCATGTCAGATAGCAAGGATGGACTTGGAGGATTTTTAATGATGGTGGTTTAAAGTCAAAAGGTGAAAATCACATGACATTCCTGCACAAAACTCTATGCATTACACTCAGTCATCAGGATCAGTACTCTTGAGGACAAAAACACTAAGGGAGGGATACTGTAATAAGCATGCTGTGGACTCCATGGACATCATCCTTTGTCAACTCCAACAGCACCAAGTCAATCATTGGACTCTGTCAGATTCTGATCCCTAGTTTCTATTTCATATCATATTTTTATTTCACCTACTAATTTTATATGTTTCTTCTAGCCACATCCATAACATTCCAGAGTCCAATCTATAGACTTCACTCTAGTATATAAACTGTAGAATTACTTGTATATACCTCAGTTCAAATATCAACTTGGTTTAGCCCAATACTCTTATACTCACTCTCTGGCCTTTAAGCCTAACTCCTTCTCTTACTATAAGTCTGTGGATCCTGACTCTGTTGACTTCATCTTAATCTTACTCATCTTTGTCTTGTGGACTCTGTCCATATCCTATCTTAGGGCTTCAACCCAAGGGTGACATTGCTAATAGCTTTGCCAAGCCCACACACACTCTGCAGATTCCATCAGTATGCATTTATCTTTATCTTCTATTGGCATAATCTTAACAGATGATAAAGGTGATGAGAACTGGATTACAGATGATGAGGAGGATCCTAAGGCAGCAGTAAGGAAGGAATTGGCTGAGAAACACCATAAGTTAAAGAATAAGGGAAAGGCAGTTTCAGTTGCCACAGGGAAAAAGAGGAAGTTGAAATCAAAAGAGTATGTAGCTGAAAGCAAGGAAAAGGTAACTATGGAGCTGTCAGGCCAAGTACAACCAGAGAGGCCTCTCTTGAAGAGATCCAAGGCAGATCCTCTCTTTAATAAGAGAGGCTTCAAATACTAGAGCAAAGGTCAGTGGTTGTCAGTATCTATAGAAATTGCTAACTTTGGCTAGAGAAAGGTGTGAGCGATGCAAGGCAGATAGTGCCTGGTGCTTCCTGGCAGAGAAGGAAAGCGATACAGGATCTGCAAGGCAAAATATATCTTTACAGATGAGGCAGAGTCCATGGCATTGAAGAAAGTCATTGAACTTCTTCAAGGACTTCACAACTGAAGGAATGTGATCAAGCAGAGGATAGAGAGGATAGAGAAACCATTGGAGGCCATTGGAGACCATGTGGATGATTTGGTAGATGACTTCCACTCTGAGGACATTATCAAATATCCTCAAGATTTCATTCCAGCAGCATCCATGGAGAAATGGGTGATTTCAAGAAATGAGTTGGAAGATTTGCAAGGTGCAAACCCTGAGGCCCTCCAATGGGCAATGCTAATACAACTGGATCAAAATGTTACACAAGTCTGGCATTCAAGGTTATCTTCCATAGAGACCTTCAATGGTCAAGATCCTTTTGAATTAGCAAACATAAAGTTATGGCTTGGAAGCTGCAGGGAAGGCATCTTAGAAAAGGCAATCACAGTGAGCCACAAGTTCTATAAGGCTCAAGAGAGGTTCTATCTCCTTGGAGGCCATTAGTCAAAGTGGGGGTTGTGAAAGGTGTTTCTGAAAAAGTCAGAGGACTTTTTGGTTGAGGATTCTGATGGAGAGTTGATGGAGGAGAAAGTTTAGGAAGAGATGAGACTGGGCATGGGTTCCATTGGGATCCCAGAGTTAGATGAATTGAAGTATGTGGATGAGGGAAAGCCTAAGGGATCTGTGGCCACCTAAGCTCTTGCCTTGTAAATTTTTTTTATCTTGATATATGTATGGATAGATAGAGTATTATGTGTGAGAGGCAAAATATAAATGATTTTCTTGATGCTTGAAACCATATGATAAAATGAAAATGAAGTCAAAAGATAGGCCAACAGAGTCTGTTTCTGATTAGGAAGTGAATTTGCAATAGTTTTCTAAAATTGAACATGAAATTGGGGAATTGAAATCTGCAGAAGGCCAATGGAGATGGAATTAAGATGAAACAGATGTGGGCTTGGATGTAGCCTTGCAAATGGTGACCTTTGATAGTGGTCCTGGTCTGTCTGAGTATTGATGGTGGAAATCTTTAATGTAGTCATTTATGGAAAATTCAGTAATGGGGATCCAAGCAAATTCTTCATCAGTACCTTTGTTGATAAGCTTAGACTTTCATGGCAACAGCAAAACCAAACTCTTGATGAGTATTGGAATAATGTGGAGTCACAGTTATTAAGGTGATCATGTGTGTAAGTTGTTTAGGGTACCTCTATGCAGTCAACTTCCTCCAATATCACAAGATATGCTGCAACTATATGTTAGACCTGAACTTCACATGACCAAAGACTTAGTCTAGACCTCAGCTGTCTCATGTTTGGACAATCACCAGAGGAATGACTAGGGCATCTTAGGTTCAGCGAAAAAGGACTAAAAGCTTTAGCCAAGTTCTCTGAGAGTAAAGTGTGGTATAGATAAACTTTAGCTTGAAGCTGAGGATACTACAGCGAGAGCTATGCTACTTATATATGAAAACTAGCATACTAAGAATAGAATGATGTCCATGGTTGTCATGCATGAAACAAAGAAAACATGAGAGGGATAGGGAAAGTAGACATTGAATGATGCAAAATACAAGTTGCAGTCACCAATGTATCATTTGATGTCTGCATGTTCAGCTTTTCAGCCATTTTACTTGCAGACCTGTAACCAGTATAGTTAGCAAAACAGTATTAGTATAAAGAAAGAAACTCCTCCTATCATATAAATCCTCCTCAGATCCAGTACTCTCCAGGCACCATATCCATGATACCTCCTTGTATCCCTCTCCAAGCTCATGCCTACTGTTGTTGAGCTTCTTCTTGGAATAGTACTCTTGTTGCACTTTCTTACTCTTGTCTCTGATCTTGATGAAGAAAACCATTCCATCAACACTCATAATATCTTTCTTTATGTCCAACATCCACAACTGTTTCTCCCAATCACTGGATCTCCATAATGAGAGGAGTGCTATGTGAGCCACTATGTATTTGGCTGCTGAAAGAGTTTGCCTGATATCAAGGCAGTTGAAATAAGTCATGGCATGAGTCAAAGGTCCTTGTCCTCACATATTATGATCACAGAATCAGTAGGTGTCTCTTTTGCTCTGTGCTACTGAGTGGATAGAGTTGAGCATATCCAAGCATTGTATCTCCCAAAGATTTGTCTCAATGGTCTAGATGTCAGAGTGGCAGTGCTACCTCATATTTGCTCTCAGCCCTAATGGGAGCAGAAGCTGTTGATTCTCTAAGATTGCCTTCTCTTGAGACCAGAGTCTCCAACAGATGAGCTATGACAGCAGGCATATATGTAAGCTACATATCATGGAACTGACTGATGTGTTGTCATAATGTCACACAATGAGCTGTCCAAGCTTTGCGATCTGCCAAACTCAGCAGTGCCTCACTGGACTCAATAAAGTCATACTTTAGACTATGTCTGACAAATAATCAATCACATCACCATGCCACCTCAAGGAAGTCCACTCACTATGTCTCTTCAATCATAAGACCCATTGCAATGAAGCTAGAAGGCGATGTCTTATGGAAATGGAGAGCCTCCCCATCAAACATGCATTGCTCTTCATTCTTGTACCAGACCTTCAATGCCACCTCACTGACATCTTAGAAATATTCATCACATCAGTAAAGCTGCAAACTCAGGAAATGGAAATAGCTTATGCTTGACCTCATGATAGTAAGAATTAGTTTGTGTATTGTCCCTCTCCTATGTTTCCACAATGGCAGTCCAATGGTGAGCCCAATCATCACCATTAGACAGCACCCAAGTAAACTCCTCATGAGCCACTTGCTGATGCTCTGCTTGTTTTGAAGCCAGGTTGAATTTTGCATGAAGTGAGTGACCCAGACCTACCTTCCACCAGTTATAGGCACCCAGTTGATCATCAAGAGTTACTCTCATTTTGTTCTGACCAAACTCACTCAATACCCTCACCATTGGTCTGGGTGGCCCCAACCTTTAAATTCATAGAGAAATGACACTGACATAAATACTTGTGGGCCTTGCAGTGGAGTTTCGGTACCCTAAACTTGAACACCATATCATTCCACATTTGGAGATGCTCTGGCAGCTGGGCCATCTACTGTTGTAACCTCATTTTTCACTGACAGGCTATGTCATAGACTAGAACAGAGACTTGGCATTATTGAAGTTCTTGGCAGCTGAAGTGGTGACATAATCCACATTACAATAACTATCCCATACATTAGCACAAGACTAAGAAGCTAGACAACCTTATTGACCATTCTTTAATCTGTAAATCTTCTATAGCTGCTGGCAGGACCATCTCATGGCAGGCACAGATTGCCATCACCACCCTAGTTGCATGTAGGCCCTTGTTATTCTTGGTTTCTACATGAGCCAGAGTTTTAAAACTACTGCAGCTGCTAAACTGTGTTGCAAAAATATCAGACCTGAAGGGAGCCTTTTTTGAACATGTCTTACCTCTTTCTGGGTTGTATACTTGGCTACATGCTCTAGATAAGCCTCATGCTCTACAAAATAAGCTAGTCCAGTATGCAGACCTGGGTCCTTCACATCACTAGATTTGGAGAGTGCCTTCAATCAGAAGTTGGTGTTAATAGCCACTACACTTCACTTGCAGGTACATCTTGCCATCACTCAGGCAAATTTACTCCAGAACGAGGACAGGCCAGGCAGAGCAACACCAAACCTCCAGAAGGTGTGGTTGCGATGCCATCTTCCATGTAACCTCTCCCCATATGTTTCAGCATCTTGATATCTTGATATTGCTGAAATATATGAAAAAATAAACGATACTGAGTCTGTACCTGTTGATCAACAAGCCATTAATGAATTGGTCAAAATGGACATGTACAACAGGCAAATTGACCTCAGTGTTGTCCATCAAATGAGTGAGTGCCTGATAATATTTATATCCTGATATTTTGCTGGCCAAGATCAGCACATGGAAGGAAGCACACATCTGTGGGAACTATGTCATTGTTATAAACCACTCTGACTGAAGTAATTGGATATGGTCTGGTATGCAACATTCACACCTGCAAAAATCCACTCCTACTTTGTGAATACTGTTAGACTATGGGTCTATTGATATCAGTAACATGTTCCCTATAGGCTGTTTATTTTGCTATGTTTATCTACAGCCTCATACACATACCATACCCCAACACTTTTGTCAACTTCTTTTCTCAGTTGCTTCCACTACCTGTTTGGCACACTGAGAAGTTTTAACTGTGTTGTTATACACCAGGTCCAACTGGTCTATAGATTATGAGTATCCTTTTGACTTAAACTTGCATGTTATTTTGACCCGCTGAATGTCAAGAGCAACTCAACTGTCTTTCCTTTACTTTCTGTCCTCAGAAAACTTCATTCTTTATTACCACATCACCACACTGAATTGTTCACTCAGCTTACCATTCTCAGGCTCTCCACCTATGATGAAATAATTCTACATACCACCCTTGCACTTGAGCATTCAGCTGTTCCCTAAACACCCAGTTGCAACCATGCATCCTTTCCAATTTGTCACTGATCAGCAACATACTTCTTCCACAGAACAAAAATGGATCAACTGATGGATATCAATACATACTTCAGCACATTTTAAAATGGCCTCTATAACATTATCAATCAACCCGATAATCAATCTCTCCAGTCTCCATTACCTCTTTCTCCCACAGAACACAGTTACAATTCTCCAAACACCATATGCCAGTCCCAGTCTACCCTGGCCCTATATTACCAACTGCAAGTATTTTCTCAATCTTTTCTTTCTATATATATCATATATCCAACTTTTCTGAACCTGCCTATGAACTCAAACCATGACTCTGCTTATTTCCCTATGAATATATGACCCCCACACATACAACTACCCTTTTACCATACATTACAAAATGAATCTCAACCACCACTGCATCTGAATCCCATCCTTCCCAGCTTCTGCCTTACCACACCCTCCCAATCCTCCACACTCTCCCATCCCTCCATGTCGATATAATCCTCTAAATCCATTCAATAATCCTCCCCCCAACTGAATACACTATTCACTAATAACAATGTTAACCTCAACTTACAACTATTAATTCAATATATTTATGTACCTACTCCTACTCATTCCAAAACTAATACCATACCTACTATCACTCATATCTCTGAACTAAAATCTAGGGCAGACTGGACAGCTTGGGACTAAGAAATTGAGATGGTGATGAGCCTCTAGGCTCTGTGTGCTCAGAAATCACAGACACTACATTCAATTTATTAATTATGTCCCATCCATAGACTTTCAGTAAACCTAACATTGCAAACAAGGGCCAACTTTTTTCATTCCAAACTTTGCAAAGTACACAAAGTTACACTGTGGAACTGATGTGCCATATTCCCATGCATCCCTTTTTGATTACTGATCATCCCTAAACAGAATAAGCACCTGACTGGCCTAGAACCTAGGCACATGCAGCACTGACCGATGATGAACCTAAAGACTCCTGCAGGCAGAAAACACAAGATCTATAATGGCAAGTGCTATCAAGCAGCTAATCTGAAGGCAGGTTCTAGCAAGTCTAGTCTTGCACCTCCGTGTGGTGACTATAGCTTCCTAGGGTGGTAGCGAACTTTTGCTATGGTTGTTATGAGTCCCTAACGGTCTAGAGAGGCTCAAGTGATGTACACAAAGTTTCCTGGAAGGGAAGCGATGCGTAAACATGGGTGTATGCTGAGTGGGGGCAACCTATATACAGCATGAACTTTCTGTTGGTGTCAGAAACCTAGCTACGGTTCCAGTATTGTAACTGTGTTTCTAATGAACTTCGTTAGTAACTCTCTTTACCTTTACTAGTCTTTCAAACGTGACGTTTCAAGGTGAGAATGACAAGAAGGATAGCTTTCTTATGCTTAATATTCCTTCCTGCTTTACAGAGTGAAGTAGTAACAAGACTTAGTTGTCTGGTCTCTTAGAACACAGAGATGCAATGTTAAATCTTGTTGGTTGTGTGAATATGGGGAATTGGTGGGGTATCCGCCAGTCTATTATTTTCTAGCTACGTTTTGTCCTCTTTTTATACAAAGTTCACGAACTTTTATCAGTAAGTGAAGTTTCTAAGGCTATAAAACCACAGTATGTATTGCTGAGCATGTCTAAGGCATTTATAATACTAAAGAACTTTTTAAATACTTTACTTACAGTGCTGCCAAAGTGCGCGGGTGCGGCTGGTCATTTTGGTAAGATTTTCTTACATATCCTCGGCTATGGCTCACTAATACTACTGGTTTAAGTATGCGACCATATGGTCCTGTACTTCCATTAGCAATCCATAGTTGTAAACAGCCTACATGTGGTGAAACCCATGACTCAGCCAGTGCTGTGTGCGCCTAAGTTCTAGGCCAGTCAGATGCTTACTCCATTTATGGATGATTGGTAATCAAAAAGGGACTCATGGGAATATGGCGCATCAGTTCTGCAGTGTAACTTCATGTACTTTGCAAAGTTCAGAATGAAACAAGTTGGCCCTTGCTTGCAACATTAGGTTTACTGAAAGTCTGTGGGTGGGACATAATCGATAAATTGAAGGTAGTGCCCGCAATTTCTGAGTGCACAGAGCCTGGAGGCTCCTCACCGAGTCATGGGTTTCACCATACATAGGCTGTTTATGACTACAGATTGCTAATGAAAGTATGGGACCATATGATTGCATACTTAAACAAGTAGTATTAGTGAGCCATAGCTGAGGATATGTAAGAAACTCTTACCAAAATGACCAGCCACACCTATGCACTTTGGCAGCACTGTAAGTAAAGTACTTAAAAAGTTCTTTAGTAATATAAATGCCTTAGACATGCTCAGCAATATGTACTGCAGTTTTATAGCCTTAGAAACTTTGTATCAAAAGAGGACAAAACATAGCTAAAAAAGAATATACTGGTAGATACCCCACCAATTCCCCATATTCATCCAGCCAACAAGATTTAAAGTCATGTCTCTGTGTTCTAAGAGATCAGACAACTAAGTCTTGCCACTACTTCATTCTGTAAAGCAGGAAGGAATATTAAGCATAAGAAAGCTATCCTTCTTGTCATTCTCACCTTGAAACATCACATTCAAAAGACTAGTAAAGGTAAAGAAAGTTACTAATGAAGTTCATTAGAAATATAGTTACAATACTGGAACTGTAGCTAGGTTTCTGACACTAAAAGAAAGTTCCTGCCATATACAGGTCACCCCCACTCAGCATACACCCATGTTTACACATTGCTTCCCTTCCAGAAAACTTTGCATACATACCTTGAGCCTCTCTAGACCATTAGAGACTCATAACAACTGTAGCAAAAGTTCACTACAATCCTAGGAAGCTATAGTCACTGCATGGAGGTGCAAGACTAGACTTGCTAGAACCTACCTTCAGATTTGCTGCTTGATAGCACTTGCCATTATAGGTCTTGTGTTTTCTGCCTGCAGGAGTACATAGGTTCATCAATGGTTCTCACATCCCACAGACTACTCAATAACATATGTGATGCTCCAACCCCTGGTATCCTTTGGACTCCATTCAACACACCTTTGTTCCCTCCTGCCTTCTACCAAGGCTACTCATTGGACTGCATGCCAAGCTTTCCAACTCCTTCATGAACATTATGGGGGTGGCAACATGCAACATGCAATCCTTGCACACAAATGCCTTGCCCTTTCCTATTGCCACTCGATCAGTGGTATCCCTGCCTTTGTACAGGCATAAGCATCTCTCACTCAGACTCTTAGAGACATCTAGTCATACCCTTTCTCATATGCTACTCTAAGCCTGAACATCATCAACATGCTCCTGCCTGCCTTTCAAGAAAGGCACAACAAAGTTGTTGAAGACATGTCAAACCTTGCACTGTTCAACCAGGCCTCATTTGATAAACTTCTTATGGACATTGCGAACCAAGCAAACAGTATCATGATTAACCTTGAACTCTCTCATCTCAACAGAAACCCTTGCACCCTGCTCAAAGCCCATGCACAATGCAGCAACCCCAAATGTCCCAACCCCATAGGTCACACCATGGCTACATGTTGGAAAAAAAAAGGCAGCAACCCTGGAGGGAAGGAGAGGTATACTGAGAAGCAAAAACAGAGGATACTGGCAAGAGTGAATTTCACTGAAGGTGAATCCCCCTTAGACTTACCTATAGACATAGACCAACCTGACAATAATATTGGTACAAGTATCACTGAATGTACCATGAGCACCGAATCAAACAAAGACACTTTTTACTTGTACATGGCTGCATTGTTTGATTCAATCCTCCCACTCACAAACAGTCTGTTTGAATTCCAAGACAGTGACCCTAAGGCTTATTACCTCACTATAGAAGTCTTCAAAGCACTCCTCAACTCTGGTACCACTCACTACATCATCAAGGACCACCTTACATTTCATACCTACAATGAATCCAAAGCTATCCCTGTTAAAACTGCAAACTGTGGCATCCTCACCATACACGCAATGGGCAAAGCCCATATCAGTGTAGATGTTGGTGGCCAGACAGTCACTATTGTTCTATGTGAATATCTTCATGCTCCTGATGCTCCAATCAACCTCATATCTGTTGGTGCTCTGATGGAAAATAGGATGTACATTGGTTTTGGCAAACACAAAACCACATGCTACTTTCCCCAGACACATAAGACCTTGAAGGGACTCTCTTTCAAGGCAGATGTCATCAGCTGTCTCTCCTTCATGACCTGCAAATTCACTTCTCCCACAAGTGCTAATGCAATGATCCCTGCCTTTACCAAACTGGAACTCAATGCATACCTCTAGCATTGTAGGGCTAGATACCCTAGCCAAGACACCATGAGACAAATAATCTCTGGTAAAGTGCGAGCTATAGGGGTGAAATGGAACAGGAAAACTCCCCATGATCTTTGCCCTTTATGCATAATCAGGAAGAGACAGCAGGCTCCTTATGATCATAATATCCATTGCATAGCAGACATGCTCAAATTAATACATATTGACACATGCAGACCCATGCTTGTTAAGATCCCACAGAAGGTTGGAGTGGGCGTTATGGAAGCAGTTCTTGAAGGGAACTGAGGAGTTTTTGGTGGAGGATTCTGATGGAGAAATGGAAGTGGAGGAGATTAGGAAAGCAATGAGACCAGGTGTGGGATCTGTCAGGGTTCCAGAGTTGGATGAGCTGGAGTATAGGAATGGGGAAGTACTTGAGGGATCCATGGCTGCCTGAAGCCTGCCTAGTAAATTTTGTATTTTTTGATATAACATAGATAGATATAGTACTGTGCCCAAGGGGCAAAAGTAAATAAATTTTCTTGAGGCTTGAAATAGAGTGATGAAAGGAAGAGTCGAAGGCAAGAAATAATCTGATGGATTCCATTCCTGATTAGGAAATGAATTTGCAATAGTTTTCCAAAACTGAATTTGAAATTGGAAAATCAGAAACCGATAGAGGCCAATGGAGAAGGAATCAAGAAGGGATAGGTGTAGGTGTGGATGTAGCCTTGCAAATGGTGACCTTGGAGAGTGGTCCTGGTTTGTCTGGGTATTGATGGTGGAAGTCTTCAATGTAGTCTTCCACAGAGAATTCAGTGGCAGGAATCCAAGTGAATTCTTCATCAGTACCTTCATAACCTAACCATTGAACATGATAAAGGAGAGGGCATCAGAACCGACAGTTGAGTTTAGAGTCAAGAATCTGTGTGATTTCATACTGTTCCTCACCATCAACTTCAACTGGAGGTGGAGGTAGTTGGTTATGATTGGGAATGGTATTGGTTTCCATGGGTTCCAATTGAGAGACATGAAATATGGGATGAATGGAATGGAGATCCACTGGAAGCTTGAGAGTGAAGGAATGGGATCCAGGCTGAGCAATAATATTGAATGGTCCAAGGAATTTCTCAGAGAATTTCACAGTAGGGCAAGTAGTCCTGATGTGCTTAGCACTGAGGTAGACTTTATCACCTACTTTGAAATCTGGAGCTGGAGACCATCACTTGTCTGCTTGGAATTTGTAGCGAGACTAAGCAAGAGTGATTTCATCATGTAGGAATTGGTGAAGATCATCGAGGTTGACTATGAAATTGCAGGCCCGAGTGGAGGCGATATCGCATTCAAGGTATACCATGATGTTAGGATGGTATCCCTTATTAGTGAAGAATGGAGAGATTCCAGTGGAAGAGTTAGGAGCATTGTTGTATGTGAATTCAGCAATGGGCAGTAAGGTATCCTAATTGTCTTGTTGGTAGGAACAATAGATACAAATGTATTGTTTGAGGGTTTGGTTGGCATGTTCAGTCTGTCCATTGGCTTCTGGGTGATAACCAGAAGTAAAGTGAAGCTCCATATCAAGGGCCTTTGCAAGGGCGTGAGTGAATTGTGAGACAAATTTGGAACCACAGTCAGAAGTGATGTGATTGGAAACACTGTGTTTGGAAAATACATGGGTAACAAATAGCTGGGTGAGTTCTGTGGAATTAATGGTATCATGAGTGGGAATGAAATGGCTTGTTTGCTTGCACAGTCAATGATGACCAGAATAGCGGTGAATCTGTTGGACTCTGAAAGTTGTTCAATGAAATCCATGGAGATGGAGTCCTACAGATGCTCTGGTACAGGAAAGGGTTTGAGTAAGCTGAAAGAATGGTGTCTAGGTGTTTTGTTATGACCACAAGTAGTGCAGGATTTGATGTAGTGGTGAACAAATTCACACATCTGTGGCCAGGTATAATTCCATTGGACTAGTTCAAGTGTCTGATTTTGACTGAAATGACCTGCCAAGATATGATCATGATTGTTTTGTAGGACATGAAGATGGAGGTCCATGGAGTCTGGGACATAAATGCGATTGTCAAGACGGAGTATTCCTGACTCATCCATGGACCACTGGGAGAATTTGGAAGGGGAAGAAGTGAGATGAAAACCTTTGGTCATCATGGAGTCTGTGGGCTGTGCTTGTTTGATATCAGAATGTAACTGATCAACATCCATAATAGCACTAGTGTGGAGTACAGGACCTTCAAGAAAAGTAGCATGAAGAGAAGCAGAGAGTTGTTCTTGAGTAAATACAGGACAGAAATTATGAGGGTTGACTTGAGCATATTGACTATCCCCCTCTTTAGGGTAGACGTCCCATCATCTAGTGAGTGCATCCAGTTTCTCACCAAGTCTACCTGGTCAGAACTGGATTACTAGGTTGAACTGAGAAAGGTATTCAGACCAACAGACTTGACATCATGTAAGGATGTTGGTAGTAGAGAAATACTCAAGATTCTTATGGTTGGTAACAATGTTGATGGATTCTGTAGAGCCTTCAAGGTAATGATGCCAATATTTAAAGGCTTTGAAGATGGTGAGAAGCTCTTTATCATAGATATCATAGTTAAGCTCAGCTCCATGGAGACTGTGGGACAAGAAGGAAATAGGGTGGATCTCACCATCCTCAAGGTAAATAGAGAGGATGGCAGCAATAGCATAGTCAGAAGCATTGGTTTCCATGACAAGTTGACAGTTGGGAATCCAGTAGGTAAGGATAGGGGCATGAGTAAAAGCCTGTTTCAGCTCATTAAATGCGGCCAAGCATTTGTTGTCGAAATTCCACAGAATGCCCTTGCGAGTGAGGCACATTAAGGGCAGGACAATTTCACTGTATTCATGAATAAAACAATGGTAGAAGTTGGCAAAACCAAGAAATGATTGGATATCTTTGATCTTCCATGGGACCAGCCAGTCAACAATGGCTTTAACTTTGTCTTCAGCCATGCATAAGCCTTCAGGAGAGAGGATATAGCCTAGATATTCCATGGAATCCCAATGAAATTCGCATTTGGAACCTTTGCAGTAGAACCCATTGGCTTGGAGTCTGCGTAGGACCTTATGAACATGTCTTTGGTGTTCCGCAGGATCATTGGATTAGATGAGGATATCGTCAAGGTAGATGACAATGGAAATGTCAAGCATATCAGAAAAGATGTCATTGACAAAGTGTTGGAAAGCTATGGGAGCATTGGTAAGACCAAATGGCATGATGTGCCATTCAAAAGAAGCATAGCGGGTGCAGAATGTGGTTTTCCATTCATCTCCTTTGGCAATACAGACTAGATGGTGGGTGTGGTGGAGGTCAAGTTTAGTATACAAGCACATGGAATGCATGGAGTCAAGAAGGTCAGAAATGAGAAGAAGTGGGTATCTGTCTTTTTTCATGATCTTATTGAGACCATGGAAATGGATGCAGGGTCAGAGTTCACCAGTCTTCTTCTTGACAAAGAGTACCAGAGCTCCGTGGGGAGAGTGTGTAGGGGAAATAAAACTGTTGCAAACATTATCGTCAATAAATTCATGCAGGGCTTTGAGTTCAGATTCTGAGAGGGAATAGATAGGACCAAGTGGAGGTGAAGTACCTTCCTCAAGGTTGATCTTCAGATTGTAAGGGCGATGCTCAGGGAGTTTCTCAGAGAGGGAGCCACTGAATACATCGGCAAAGTCATGATATTTGTCAGGCACTTTAGATAGATCCAGCAGAGCTGTGGAGGCAGCCTGGCCACTAACACTTGGCAGAGAAGGTTGGAGTGTGAACTGTTGTGCACCCTCCTCTGTGCAAGCTCATATGAAAGCAGCTGCAGAAATAATAGATATCTTGGGTGCCACTGATGCAGCAAATGAAGGAATGGAAGGGTAGGAATAGGCTCGTAAGGTGGCAGAGTCTGTCGGGATCTTGAAGGAGGTTTGGAGGATGGGGCAGGACCTGAAGGGTCTGTGCGAGCTGAGACCGGAGGGTCAGAAGCTGCAGAAACATCTGAGACAAGACCGGAAGGGTCTATGTGAGCTTGGGCTGAAGCACCAGAAGCCACAGAGGAAGATGCATCAGATAACTTTGAATGGAAAGTGATACTGTGTTCTACCCAGCCAATCAATGGACTGTAGCAGGAGAGCCAGTTGTATCCCAGGACAATATTACAGGATGAATTGAGACATGTGACATAGAAGTCAATGAGAATCATATCTCCTGACAGAAATTGTATGGAGAGAGTAATGGATTGGGAAATGTGAGATCTGGTGGAGCTGTCAAGAAGCTGAAGTTGGACAGGAGGAATGAATTTGGTAGGGAGATCATGGTCCTCAACAAATTTTGAGTCAATGAAACAATGACTAGAACCAGAATCAATGAGTGCTAGAAAATGAAGGATGATAGATCTGGAACTGCCGTTGGACTCCAATCCGGAGCCGACTTCAGAAGACAAGGATACAGTGAGTGAATGGTTTGAAAGAGTGGCAGCATTGAGGGTAATGATCTCTGTGGTGCAATGACAGTCAATGCAACCCTGTCCTTGCATGGAGGAAGCAGGGCTGCTCTCTATTTTTCCAACTCTGACAGAGCCGAATCAGTAGAAGTGGGAGGTTCAGAAACCTCAGCAGCACAGCCATGGGCAGAAGCTGCAGCCTTGCGCTTGTTGCAGTCCTCAGTCTTGTGCTTGCTACCACAAAACATGCAAAGGTTGTTCATGCAGTGGCATTCCTTTTCCTTGGGTGTGAGCTTGCCATCCTTGCCTAGCTTGTCAGCATAGGGCTTCTTGGCAGTGCCAGAGGAATTGGAGGAAGCAGATGAAGTGGAACCTGCAGAGCCTGAGTTAGAGGACCTTGGCACCGTGGAATTGTATGAAGAGCTCAAGTTAGAACCCGAACCCTTAGGTTTGGAAGAGGAGGATGAGGGTTTATCACAGTTTTCACCCACAATTTTGGTCTTCCAAGTCCAATACCATGCGTCGAGTTCCTGTACTAGAGTCTGCATGTCATGGAGGTTATTAGGCTTACCATGGTGAGCCATGTCATCCTTAATCCAGGTACAAAGTCTGCAGTAGAAAGCATGGCGGAGGGAATTGTCACCATAGCCTATGACAGCAGCATGCTGGTTGAAACAGACTATATACTTCATAATCCGGTCTCCATCATGCATGCAAAGATTTTTGAGTTCATCTTCAGCATCTCTGATGGCATTGATTGGACCGAAGTTAGTCCGAAGTTCCAAAAGGAAGGTGGCATAGGAATATGCCCAAGCAGGAGGGTTGGTGTGGTTGGGATTGAGGATATCTGGTTCAAACCAGTCCAGGGCCACACCAGAGAGGAAGGAAATGGCATAGTTGACTTTAGCAGTTTCTGTGCAGAAAGCATCAGGCCTGTTATTAAAGTTCAACTGGAGGGAAACAATGAACACCTTCAATTTCCGTGGGTCCAAGCCATTGAACACATCAGGTTCTTTGACTTTGGTATGGTACACAGTCTATGCATTCACACCTAGATTTTGCAATGTTATATCAATACTATTGCATATCTACTTGATACTAGTGGGATTATAAGGACTATAATGGCAGCTTCAAGCTGATAGTCAGTGCAAACAGCTACTAGTAATGCTACGACTCAGACATGACACCGCTAGTGGGTCAACTCTACCTGCCAGCCAATACTAGTGACTCAAAACTAGTGGACCTACACAATGTACGGTCACTAGTGGGTGAGTCTTGCCACTAGCATACCAAACCAGAGGCAGAGGACACAAACACCAAGAAGCTCCATCATATGAGTACCAGCTAAGGTGAGAATGCCTAAGTCAGAAGCACTAGTCGTGCAATGATCTTAAATGGGACTTAGAATTGATTAGCAATGGTTGGGATTGCGCATAGAGCCGACTAGTGGAAGACAGATCTTAGATGATCGGCACTAGTATAGCTGGGCTGTGCTCCCAATCACAATCGGTGACTGCTACAGGCACGACTGACTGGTGCATTAATTATCCTTGACCCTAGTGGAGCATTGCTGGGTTGAGGGCATGGGAAACAGACCTCCAACAGAGTTCCTAGGCCCACTAGTCAGCAACAAAGCATTCTAGACTGACTATTGCATGATTATGCACCAATACTCGTGACTAGCCAAGAAATCCTTATCAATAGTACCCCTCTAGTATAGCTATTTTTCGTTATTGTACCTTTTCCATTTGTATATAAGTAGTAGAGTAGGCACCTCACATGTGAGGCAAGCCTACCCTGCGATTGTGACATACTAGTCAGTACCTAGTGCCCCCAATTAAAGGATCTTGTGCTTAACCTTGACGAAACGACAGCTAGTCATGGAGTTACCCCAGTATTGAGTGAATAAAAACCCCTTTGAGTCTACTATTGTGTCCTGTTGAAGGCTGAGAGTGTTTTGAAGTTAGTTCAAGAGAGTTCTCAGAGTATAAAGTATTATTCCTAGGCCAAGAGTGCCACTAGTTTGCCTAGAGTGCGACTAGTCAAGTGTTTATTGCTTGTAGGAAGCAGTATAGTTTATTCTTAGGCCCAGAGTGCCACTAGTTTGCTAAGAATGTGACTAGTCAAGTGTCTATCACTTGTGAGGAGCAGTACAGGGCCAAGAGAGCCACTAGTTTTGGAGCAATCCCAGTTCCAGCGAGCACAGAAGCTCAATGAAGTCACCTTTACTCAATTGTGTCTTACCCACCCTGCTAGTGTGAGTAGTACTTTTGTATCGCTCACTAGTAACAAATAAAACATCTTTAAACGACTTTCCTTGATTATTGAAGTCTGCAGAGTGCTTCTATCATACTCAAAATGCCCGAATTCAATATATTAATGATTAGTGTAGAGTTAGTGATAGGTTTAGTGTTGTTGGTGTTCATTGCCAGCCACTGGTCTGTTTGCCACTTGTTGTTACCGAACACATCAATGGACTGGCCATGGGGGAGGGTTGTTTACCTGATTGCTGAGACCCTGGAGTTGTCATCATCGTTGCCATTGTCTCCTTCATCAACAGGGAAGAGAGACTGATGTCGAGTGACTGGAGTCTGTGGAGGGTCGTTCTAATATTTGCCCCAGCCGTTGAAAACAGCATGGTCAGCGATGAATGGATTTGGAGTCATGGTATCCGATTGACAAGCAGTAAAACTGCTGTGCATGTAGGTTTCCCTACAGGAGTGATGGGAGGTAGCGGAGTCCATGCCAAAGAGATTAGAGTCTCCTTTGGACACAGAGGCAGGAATATCGTTCATGGTGAAACAAGGTGGGATCATGTCTGAAGTGGACTGTTCGGTATGGGGTGGTTGTGTGGTTGTGCTAGCCATACCTAAAAATTTTGACTCAAGGGTTTGAGTTCAAATATACTGTTAGGATCATGCCAATAGAAGAGAGAATGAATGCATGCATATAGAATCTGCAGAGTGCATGTGGGCTTGGCAAAGCTATTAGCAATGTTACCCTTTGGTCAAAGCCCTAAGATAGAATACGGATGGAGTCCATGGGATGAAGATGAGTAAGATCAAGATGAAGTCAACAGAGTCAGAATCCACAGACTTGTAGTAAGAGATAGATTAGGCTTAAAGGCCAGAGTGAGAATGAGAGTATTGGGCTAAACCAAGTTGATATTCAAACTGAGGTATGTACAAGTAATTCTACAGTTTATGTACTAGAGCGGAGTCCATGGATCGGACTCTAGAATATTATGGATGTGGCTAGAAGATAATAAGTGGAATATTCTGTATCTAGAGGAGTCAAGGATTCCATGGAATCCAATATAACACCTACTCAGTACCGTAACAGATTCTAGGTGTGATAAATGAATATGTGAAATTAGTAGGTGAAATAGAGATGAGATATGAAATAGAAACTGGGGTTCAGAGTCCAATGGGATCCAATAAGTAGGTTGGAGCCATTGGGGTTGGCTAAGGTTGATGTCCATTGGGGTCCATGGCATGCTTGTTACATGACCCTCTGTGGACTCCAGTCACTCGACCTAAGTCTCTCTTCCCTGTTGATGCAGGAGACAATGGCAACAATGATGACAACTCCAATGACAAATCCGACACCCCTAGCAATCACAACCAGCACCAGTCACAGGGTCCCAATTGCCCTTCTAGTGGTTCACCTAATCCAGGTGGCCCCAGAGGACCTGGTGGTAATCCCTCTACTCCTAACAATGATGATGCCCACCTAATGCTTGACTTCATAAATCTCCTCCAAGGTCTCAGCAATCAGGTAAACAACCCTCCTCCGTGGCTCATCCATACCAAAGTCAAAGAACCTGATGTGTTCAATGGCTTGGACCCACGGAAATTGAAGGTGTTCATTGTTTCCCTCCAGTTGAACTTTAATAACAGGCCTGATGCTTTCTGCACAGAAACTGCTAAAGTCAACTATGCCATTTCCTTCCTCTCTGGTGTGGCCCTGGACTGGTTTGAACCAGATATCCTCAATCCCAACCACACCAACCCTCCTGCTTGGGCATATTCCTATGCCACCTTCCTTTTGGAACTTCGGACTAACTTCGGTCCAATCAATGCCATCAGAGATGCTGAAGATGAACTCAAAAATCTTTGCATGCATGATGGAGACCGGATTATGAAGTATATAGTCTGTTTCAACCAGCATGCTGCTGTCATAGGCTATGGTGACAATTCCCTCCGCCATGCTTTCTACTGCAGACTTTGTACCTGGATTAAGGATGACATGGCTCACCATGGTAAGCCTAATAACCTCCATGACATGCAGACTCTAGTACAGGAACTCGACGCATGGTATTGGACTTGGAAGACCAAAATTGTGGGTGAAAACTGTGATAAACCCTCATCCTCCTCTTCCAAACCTAAGGGTTCGGGTTCTAACTTGAGCTCTTCATACAATTCCACGGTGCCAAGGTCCTCTAACTCAGGCTCTGCAGGTTCCACTTCATCTGCTTCCTCCAATTCCTCTGGCACTGCCAAGAAGCCCTATGCTGACAAGCTAGGCAAGGATGGCAAGCTCACACCCAAGGAAAAGGAATGCCACTGCATGAACAACCTTTGCATGTTTTGTGGTAGCAAGCACAAGACTGAGGACTGCAACAAGCGCAAGGCTGCAGCTTCTGCCCATGGCTGTGCTGCTGAGGTTTCTGAACCTCCCACTTCTACTGATTCGGCTCTGTCAGAGTTGGAAAAATAGAGAGCAGCCCTGCTTCCTCCATGCAAGGACAGGGTTGCATTGACTGTCATTGCACCACAGAGATCATTACCCTCAATGCTGCCACTCTTTCAAACCATTCACTCACTGTATCCTTGTCTTCTGAAGTCGGCTCCGGATTGGAGTCCAACGGCAGTTCCAGATCTATCATCCTTCATTTTCTAGCACTCATTGATTCTGGTTCTAGTCATTGTTTCATTGACTCAAAATTTGTTGAGGACCATGATCTCCCTACCAAATTCATTCCTCCTGTCCAACTTCAGCTTCTTGACAGCTCCACCAGATCTCACATTTCCCAATCCATTACTCTCTCCATACAATTTCTGTCAGGAGATATGATTCTCATTGACTTCTATGTCACATGTCTCAATTCATCCTGTAATATTGTCCTGGGATACAACTGGCTCTCCTGCTACAGTCCATTGATTGGCTGGGTAGAACACAGTATCACTTTCCATTCAAAGTTATCTGATGCATCTTCCTCTGTGGCTTCTGGTGCTTCAGCCCAAGCTCACATAGACCCTTCCGGTCTTGTCTCAGATGTTTCTGCAGCTTCTGACCCTCCGGTCTCAGCTCGCACAGACCCTTCAGGTCCTGCCCCATCCTCCAAACCTCCTTCAAGATCCCGACAGACTCTGCCACCTTACGAGCCTATTCCTACCCTTCCATTCCTTCATTTGCTGCATCAGTGGCACCCAAGATATCTATTATTTCTGCAGCTGCTTTCATATGAGCTTGCACAGAGGAGGGTGCACAACAGTTCACACTCCAACCTTCTCTGCCAAGTGTTAGTGGCCAGGCTGCCTCCACAGCTCTGCTGGATCTATCTAAAGTGCCTGACAAATATCATGACTTTGCCGATGTATTCAGTGGCTCCCTCTCTGAGAAACTCCCTGAGCATCGCCCTTACAATCTGAAGATCAACCTTGAGGAAGGTACTTCACCTCCACTTGGTCCTATCTATTCCCTCTCAGAATCTGAACTCAAAGCCCTGCATGAATTTATTGACGATAATGTTTGCAACAGTTTTATTTCCCCTACACACTCTCCCCACGGAGCTCTGGTACTCTTTGTCAAGAAGAAGACTGGTGAACTCTGACCCTGCATCCATTTCCATGGTCTCAATAAGATCATGAAAAAAGACAGATACCCACTTCTTCTCATTTCTGACCTTCTTGACTCCATGCATTCCATGTGCTTGTATACTAAACTTGACCTCCACCACACCCACCATCTAGTCTGTATTGCCAAAGGAGATGAATGGAAAACCACATTCTGCACCCGCTATGCTTCTTTTGAATGGCACATCATGCCATTTGGTCTTACCAATGCTCCCATAGCTTTCCAACACTTTGTCAATGACATCTTTTCTGATATGCTTGACATTTCCATTGTCATCTACCTTGACGATATCCTCATCTAATCCAATGATCCTGCGGAACACCAAAGACATGTTCATAAGGTCCTACGCAGACTCCAAGCCAATGGGTTCTACTGCAAAGGTTCCAAATGCGAATTTCATTGGGATTCCATGGAATATCTAGGCTATATCCTCTCTCCTGAAGGCTTATGCATGGCTGAAGACAAAGTTAAAGCCATTGTTGACTGGCTGGTCCCATGGAAGATCAAAGATATCCAATCATTTCTTGGTTTTGCCAACTTCTACCATTGTTTTATTCATGAATACAGTGAAATTGTCCTGCCCTTAATGTGCCTCACTCGCAAGGGCATTCTGTGGAATTTCGACAACAAATGCTTGGCCGCATTTAATGAGCTGAAACAGGCTTTTACTCATGCCCCTATCCTTACCTACTGGATTCCCAACTGTCAACTTGTCATGGAAACCAATGCTTCTGACTATGCTATTGCTGCCATCCTCTCTATTTACCTTGAGGATGGTGAGATCCACCCTATTTCCTTCTTGTCCCACAGTCTCCATGGAGCTGAGCTTAACTATGATATCTATGATAAAGAGCTTCTCACCATCTTCAAAGCCTTTAAATATTGGCATCATTACCTTGAAGGCTCTACAGAATCCATCAACATTGTTACCAACCATAAGAATCTTGAGTATTTCTCTACTACCAACATCCTTACATGATGTCAAGTCTGTTGGTCTGAATACCTTTCTCAGTTCAACCTAGTAATCCAGTTCTGACCAGGTAGACTTGGTGAGAAACTGGATGCACTCACTAGATGATGGGACGTCTACCCTAAAGAGGGGGATAGTCAATATGCTCAAGTCAACCCTCATAATTTCTGTCCTGTATTTACTCAAGAACAACTCTCTGCTTCTCTTCATGCTACTTTTCTTGAAGGTCCTGTACTCCACACTAGTGCTATTATGGATGTTGATCAGTTACATTCTGATATCAAACAAGCACAGCCCACAGACTCCATGATGACCAAAGGTTTTCATCTCACTTCTTCCCCTTCCAAATTCTCCCAGTGGTCCATGGATGAGTCAGGAATACTCCGTCTTGACAATCGCATTTATGTCCCAGACTCCATGGACCTCCATCTTCATGTCCTACAAAACAATCATGATCATATCTTGGCAGGTCATTTCAGTCAAAATCAGACACTTGAACTAGTCCAATGGAATTATACCTGGCCACAGATGTGTGAATTTGTTCACCACTACATCAAATCCTGCACTACTTGTGGTCATAACAAAACACCTAGACACCATTCTTTCAGCTTACTCAAACCCTTTCCTGTACCAGAGCATCTGTAGGACTCCATCTCCATGGATTTCATTGAACAACTTTCAGAGTCCAACAGATTCACCGCTATTCTGGTCATCATTGACTGTGCAAGCAAACAAGCCATTTCATTCCCACTCATGATACCATTAATTCCACAGAACTCACCCAGCTATTTGTTACCCATGTATTTTCCAAACACAGTGTTTCCAATCACATCACTTCTGACTGTGGTTCCAAATTTGTCTCACAATTCACTCACGCCCTTGCAAAGGCCCTTGATATGGAGCTTCACTTTACTTCTGGTTATCACCCAGAAGCCAATGGACAGACTGAACATGCCAACCAAACCCTCAAACAATACATTTGTATCTATTGTTCCTACCAACAAGACAATTAGGATACCTTACTGCCCATTGCTGAATTCACATACAACAATGCTCCTAACTCTTCCACTGGAATCTCTCCATTCTTCACTAATAAGGGATACCATCCTAACATCATGGTATACCTTGAATGCGATATCGCCTCCACTCGGGCCTGCAATTTCATAGTCAACCTCGATGATCTTCACCAATTCCTACATGATGAAATCACTCTTGCTTAGTCTCGCTACAAATTCCAAGCAGACAAGTGATGGTCTCCAGCTCCAGATTTCAAAGTAGGTGATAAAGTCTACCTCAGTGCTAAGCACATCAGGACTACTTGCCCTACTGTGAAATTCTCTGAGAAATTCCTTGGACCATTCAATATTATTGCTCAGCCTGGATCCCATTCCTTCACTCTCAAGCTTCCAGTGGATCTCCATTCCATTCATCCCATATTTCATGTCTCTCAATTGGAACCCATGGAAACCAATACCATTCCCAATCATAACCAACTACCTCCACCTCCAGTTGAAGTTGATGGTGAGGAACAGTATGAAATCACACAGATTCTTGACTCTAAACTCAACTGTCGGTTCTGATGCCCTCTCCTTTATCATGTTCAATGGTTAGGTTATGAAGGTACTGATGAAGAATTCACTTGGATTCCTGCCACTGAATTCTCTGTGGAAGACTACATTGAAGACTTCCACCATCAATACCCAGACAAACCAGGACCACTCTCCAAGGTCACCATTTGCAAGGCTACATCCACACCTACACCTATCCCTTCTTGATTCCTTCTCCATTGGCCTCTATCGGTTTCTGATTTTCCAATTTCAAATTCAGTTTTGGAAAACTATTGCAAATTCATTTCCTAATCAGGAATGGAATCCATCAGATTATTTCTTGCCTTCGACTCTTCCTTTCATCACTCTATTTCAAGCCTCAAGAAAATTTATTTACTTTTGCCCCTTGGGCACAGTACTATATCTATCTATGTTATATCAAAAAATACAAAATTTACTAGGCAGGCTTCAGGCAGCCATGGATCCCTCAAGTACTTCCCCATTCCTATACTCCAGCTCATCCAACTCTGGAACCCTGACAGATCCCACACCTGGTCTCATTGCTTTCCTAATCTCCTCCACTTCCATTTCTCCATCAGAATCCTCCACCAAAAACTCCTCAGTTCCCTTCAAGAACTGCTTCCATAACGCCCACTCCAACCTTCTGTGGGATCTTAACAAGCATGGGTCTGCATGTGTCAATATGTATTAATTTGAGCATGTCTGCTATGCAATGGATATTATGATCATAAGGAGCCTGCTGTCTCTTCCTGATTATGCATAAAGGGCAAAGATCATGGGGAGTTTTCCTGTTCCATTTCACCCCTATAGCTCGCACTTTACCAGAGATTATTTGTCTCATGGTGTCTTGGCTAGGGTATCTAGCCCTACAATGCTAGAGGTATGCATTGAGTTCCAGTTTGGTAAAGGCAGGGATCATTGCATTAGCACTTGTGGGAGAAGTGAATTTGCAGGTCATGAAGGAGAGACAGCTGATGACATCTGCCTTGAAAGAGAGTCCCTTCAAGGTCTTATGTGTCTGGGGAAAGTAGCATGTGGTTTTGTGTTTGCCAAAACCAATGTACATCCTATTTTCCATCAGAGCACCAACAGATATGAGGTTGATTGGAGCATCAGGAGCATGAAGATATTCACATAGAACAATAGTGACTGTCTGGCCACCAACATCTACACTGATATGGGCTTTGCCCATTGCGTGTATGGTGAGGATGCCACAGTTTGCAGTTTTAACAGGGATAGCTTTGGATTCATTGTAGGTATGAAATGTAAGGTGGTCCTTGATGATGTAGTGAGTGGTACCAGAGTTGAGGAGTGCTTTGAAGACTTCTATAGTGAGGTAATAAGCCTTAGGGTCACTGTCTTGGAATTCAAACAGACTGTTTGTGAGTGGGAGGATTGAATCAAACAATGCAGCCATGTACAAGTAAAAAGTGTCTTTGTTTGATTCGGTGCTCATGGTACATTCAGTGATACTTGTACCAATATTATTGTCAGGTTGGTCTATGTCTATAGGTAAGTCTAAGGGGGATTCACCTTCAGTGAAATTCACTCTTGCCAGTATCCTCTGTTTTTGCTTCTCAGTATACCTCTCCTTCCCTCCAGGGTTGCTGCCTTTTTTTTTCCAACATGTAGCCATGGTGTGACCTATGGGGTTGGGACATTTGGGGTTGCTGCATTGTGCATGGGCTTTGAGCAGGGTGCAAGGGTTTCTGTTGAGATGAGAGAGTTCAAGGTTAATCATGATACTGTTTGCTTGGTTCGCAATGTCCATAAGAAGTTTATCAAATGAGGCCTGGTTGAACAGTGCAAGGTTTGACATGTCTTCAACAACTTTGTTGTGCCTTTCTTGAAAGGCAGGCAGGAGCATGTTGATGATGTTCAGGCTTAGAGTAGCATATGAGAAAGGGTATGACTAGATGTCTCTAAGAGTCTGAGTGAGAGATGCTTATGCCTGTACAAAGGCAGGGATACCACTGATCGAGTGGCAATAGGAAAGGGCAAGGCATTTGTGTGCAAGGATTGCATGTTGCATGTTGCCACCCCCATAATGTTCATGAAGGAGTTGGAAAGCTTGGCATGCAGTCCAATGAGTAGCCTTGGTAGAAGGCAGGAGGGAACAAAGGTGTGTTGAATGGAGTCCAAAGGATACCAGGGGTTGGAGCATCACATATGTTATTGAGTAGTCTGTGGGATGTGAGAACCATTGATGAACCTATGTACTCCTGCAGGCAGAAAACACAAGACCTATAATGGCAAGTGCTATCAAGCAGCAAATCTGAAGGTAGGTTCTAGCAAGTCTAGTCTTGCACCTCCATGCAGTGACTATAGCTTCCTAGGATTGTAGTGAACTTTTGCTACAGTTGTTATGAGTCTCTAATGGTCTAGAGAGGCTCAAGGTATGTATGCAAAGTTTTCTGGAAGGGAAGCAATGTGTAAACATGGGTGTATGCTGAGTGGGGGTGACCTGTATATGGCAGGAACTTTCTTTTAGTGTCAGAAACCTAGCTACAGTTCCAGTATTGTAACTATATTTCTAATGAACTTCATTAGTAACTTTCTTTACCTTTACTAGTCTTTTGAATGTGATGTTTCAAGGTGAGAATGACAAGAAGGATAGCTTTCTTATGCTTAATATTCCTTCCTGCTTTACAGAATGAAGTAGTGGCAAGACTTAGTTGTCTGATCTCTTAGAACACAGAGACATGACTTTAAATCTTGTTGGCTGGATGAATATGGGGAATTGGTGGGGTATCTACCAGTATATTCTTTTTTAGCTATGTTTTGTCCTCTTTTGATACAAAGTTTCTAAGGCTATAAAACTGCAGTACATATTGCTGAGCATGTCTAAGGCATTTATATTACTAAAGAACTTTTTAAGTACTTTACTTACAGTGCTGCCAAAGTGCATAGGTGTGGCTGGTCATTTTGGTAAGAGTTTCTTACATATCCTCAGCTATGGCTCACTAATACTACTTGTTTAAGTATGCAATCATATGGTCCCATACTTTCATTAGCAATCTGTAGTCATAAACAGCCTATGTATGGTGAAACCCATAACTCGGCCAGTGCTGTGCACACCTAGGTTCTAGGCCAGTCAGGTGCTTATTCTGTTTATGGATGATCAGTAATCAAAAAGGGACATATGGGAATATGGTGCATCAGTTCCACAGTGTAACTTCATGTACTTTGCACAGTTCAGAATGAAACAAGTTGGCCCTTGCTTGCAACATTAGGTTTACTGAAAGTCTATAGGTGGAATATAATTGATAAATTAAAGGTAGTGCCCATGTTTTCTGAGTGCACAGAGCCTGAAGGCTCATCAACATCATGCCATTTAGACTCACTAATGCCTCTGCAGCATTCCAGCAGTTTGTAAATGATATCTTTGCAGACATGTTGGATGTCTCTGTAGCAGTCTACCTCAATGACATCCTCATTTACTCTAACAATCCCACAGAACACTACAAATATATCAAAGAAGTCCTTTGCAGGCTGAGAGCCAATGGGCTCTACTGTAAGGGTTCCAAATGCAAATTCCATAGGGATTCCATGGAGTATCTTGGCTACATCCTCTCACCTGAAGGCCTCCACATGGCTGAAGACAAGGTCAACCTAGACTGGCCAGTCTCATAGAAAGTCAAAGACATCCAATCCTTCCTCAGCTTTGCTAATTTCTACTGCTGCTTCATACATGAATATAGCAACATTGTTATACTGCTGACCCACCTTACATGCAAAGGAACTCCATGGAAATTCAATGACAAGTGTATGACCACATTTAATGAACTGAAGCAAGCTTTCACCCACACTCCTATCCTTACTCACTGGGTCCCTGACTATCAGCTGGTCATGGAGACTGATGCCTCTGACTATGCTATTGCAGCTATCCTCTCCATCCACTTAGAAGATGGGGAAATTCACCCTATTGCTTTTCTTTCCTGAAGTCTACACAATGCCAAGCTCAATTATGATATGCATGATAAAGAGCTTCTAGCCATCTTTGAAGCCTTTAAACATTGGCATCACTACCTTGAGGGCTTCATGGACCCTATAAATGTGGTCACTGATCATAAGAATCTGGAGTACTTTTTCACTACCAAGATTCTTACCTGCTGGCAAGTACCTCTCCCAATTCAACCTTGTCATCTGGTTCCAGCTGGGAAAACTCAGTGGGAAACTGGATGCACTCACTAGATGATGGAATGTCTACCTTAAAGAGAGGGATAGTCAATATGCTCAAGTCAACCCTCACAATTTCTGGCCTGTTTTCACTCAAGAACAGCTCACCACATCACTCTATGCTACTTTCCTTGAAGGCCCTACCCTCCATGCTAGTGCGATAATGGATGTTGACAAGCTCCATTCAGACATCAAAACAGTACAATCCTCTGATTCCATGGTTGCTGAAGGTTTTTGGTTGGCCAAAGCTTCAACTCCTACCTCTCCCTCCTGATGGACTATAGATGAATCAGACATCCTTCATCTTGACAACCACATCTATGTCCTGGATTCTGAGGATCTCTGTCTCCATATCCTTCAAAACAACCATGATCACATCCTGGCTGGACACTTTGGCCAGAACTGTACTCTAGAACTGGTCTGATGGAACTATACTTAGCTGCAGATGTATGAATATGTCCGCCACTACATCAAATCCTGCACCATTTGTGGCCATAACAAGACACCTAAACATCGCCCTTATGGACTCCTCAAACCCCTACCTGTACTGGAACAACCATGGGATTCCATTTCAATGGATTTCATTGAGCAGTTATCAGACTCCAATGGATTTATCGCCATTCTTGTAATTATTGACTGCTCTAGCAAGCAAGCCATCTTTATCCCCACTCATGACACAATCAACTCCAAAGAACTGGCTAAGCTATTTGTTATCTATATCTTCTCCAAGCATGGTGTCCTCAACCACATCACCTCCGATCATGGCTCCGAATTCATCTCCCAGTTTACCTATGTCCTGGCAAAAGCTCTTGACATGGAACTCCACTTTACCTCTGGATATCATTTGGAGGCCTTTGGACAAACCAAATGTGCAAACCAAACCTTGGAACAGTACATCTACATCTACTGTTCTTACTAACAGGACAACTGGGATCTATTATTACTCATTGCAGAATTCACATACAACAATACTCCAAATGCCTCCACCAGAATCTCCCTGTTTTTTGCCAACAAGGGCTACCACTCTAACATCACTGTTCATTCTGAATGCAATATTGCCTTCACCCAGGTCCAAGACTTTGTAGTCAATCTCAATGAACTCCACCAATTCCTTCATGATGAAATCACTCAAGCACAGTCTTGCTACAAGATCCAAGTGGACAAGTGCTGGAATCTGGCCCCTCCATTCAAAGTAGATGACAAGGTCTTCCTCAGTTCCAAACACATCAAGACTATATGCCCTACAGCCAAATTTGCAGAGAAATTCCTTGGCCCATTCAAAATCATTGCTCAACCTGGCTCCCATTCCTTTACCCTCAAACTGCCATCAGACCTCCATGCCATTCACCCTGTCTTCCATGTTTCCCAGCTGGAACTGGTGAAAGTAAACACCATCCCTAACTGCATCCAACCTCTGCCACCTCCAGTTGAAGTCAACGGTGAAGAGCAGTACAAAATAGCTTAGATCCTTGATTCCAAGCTCAACCACTGGTTTTGGTGTCCCCTACTCTACAAAATCCAATGGCTAGGATACAAAGGTACTGATGAGGAGTTTGCCTGGCTTCCAGCCACTGAGTTCTCTGCAGACAAATTCATTGAAGACTTCTATCACCAATATCCAGACAAGCTAGGCCCCTCTCCAAAGTCACTATCCAGAAATCCACTATCAAACCTCCCTCCAACATCTAGACCTCCCCTTCACCTACTCTTGTAGTCTCCACTGGCTCTGGCTCATTCTATTTTAAATCCAATCCATAAAAACTATTGCAAATTCATTGCCTAATCAAGACCAGCCTCCTGTGGAGTCTGATATGTACTTATATCCTTCACATTGCTTCCAGTTTCAGTGTCCTTTTTAGTTTTCATCAAGTCCCAAGAAATTCAGACCCTGTGGGCCCTGCTGCATTCAAATCAAGATAAAAAACCAAAATTTATATATAAAAATGAAGGTGCCAGTGGAGAAGGACTCAGATGGTAGACTGCCCCACTGCTCCTGCTTCTCCATTTTCTCTGCCGGTCTCCACAATCACTCTATCCAACACCACAATACCAACTCTGCCACCAAGTGGCCCTATTTCCTCCCTAATTTCTCTACCATGTATCTCCTCCTCCAGATCCGAGTCCTCTACCAGGAACTCCTCACACTTTGATGCCCTCAAATATTCCTTTCAAAACATCCACTCCTTGTGCCAGCCTCTGAGGGCATAGAACTCCACATGCATCTTTTGGAAGTGATCCCTTCTTTTTTTCAACTCCTCAATGGTTTCTGGACCTCTATAGCCATGCTAAAACTCCCGGTTACTAATCTCATATGGGTCTATGGCATCTATAATTTCTGGTTGGAGGGACTCTGCACTGTGGAGGTGCACCATGTCTTCATCCAGTCTCCACTGCATGACCTTTTGAAGTGCCTCAGAGTTGACACTGTACAAATCATGGAGTTCAATGCAAGAGGCTTTCCAAGCCTCATCCAGAGTCCAACAAGTCTGCCAGAGAATCAATGTCCATATGATAGTCACTTATGAGGTCATCGACATGATCCCAGAACTCTGCCATCTCTTCTTTCATCTCATCTACTGCCTCTCCCAACCCATCAATCTTATGTATCAATTTTATTAAGAGGTCCATGACCTCCATAGACCCCACCAGCATCATTGAACTTTCCCTCTTATTAAGAGAGCACACTGCTTTCTTCATCTTGCAGTGGTTGCAAGTCTGCCCCCTCACAGATTCTGGCTGGACAATGCACTTAGCATTGTCTTGTCCACAATGCATACACTAATCTACAAAGCAAAGTCAATACAGAAAATCACTAAAGAAAAAACACTTACTAGCCCCCTTTAACTTCTCCTTGCCCTCTATGGATTCCACCAGCACTCAAACTTTTGCCCTCTTACTGGGCCCTGGCTGATCTTTACCAAAACCCTTGGACTCCACAACTGGAGTGGACCTCACCACTCTTTTTCTCTTTTTTCCCTCAACCACCTTCCATTTTCCCTTGCACTTCTCCTTCAACTGCATGAGTGCCTTCTCCCTCAACCTCTTAGATGCCTCCTTGGTGTCTGTGTCCTCCTTCTCATCCTCCTTGTCCACCATATCACCCTCATGGTCTTCACCACTGCCTGGCTCTTCTGCTTCCTCAACAACTCCAATGCTTTTTTCCTCAAATCATCTTTCTTCTGCTTCTCTGCAAGCTCTGCTGCCTTTGCCTCAGCCTCCAACCTCTCCTTCTCCTTCCATTCAGCCTCTGCTGTCTTCAACTGCTCCAACTTCACAACATAGGCTTTCTTATCCAGGCTTGCCTTCTCCACCTTCACCAACTTCCAAGCCCCATGCTTAGTAACAGCATCCTCGTAAAGCTCCTCCACAGCAGCCTGGTCAACTGTCAACTGCTTATACTCTTCCACTGTAAGATTGGGGAGAGTCAAGGCAGTGTCATACAGCTCAGGAGTGGTGGAATCATGATAGACAGTGTTGAAAGACATTTTGAGGACGTATGCAAGGGTGATGGTGAGATGATACAAATCAAGAGACAAGAGGTGTTTTCTCATGACCAGCAAATTTTTTCAGATATCATGCACTTTTGGCCATTGGAATCAGTGCTCTTGAGGGCAAGAACACTAAGGGGGAGATACTGTTATACACATGCCACCAGCCTCTGCTTCACACTGACTTCACACCAAGATCAATCCACAACTCAACTAGCTACCAGACTCTGATAGGACTCTGGCCACACCTCCTAGTCCATATTCTAATTATCATTTCATTTACTATTTACCATTACTCAGCTCCATTTGATATTTCTCTTTCTATTTCATTTTCTCTATTTCACATATTAAATCTAGAACCCAAAAACAGTAGTGATTAGACTCCTCTCAGACTCCATTGAAGTCCAACTTGGATATACTCACTCAGTATATAAACCATAGAATTACATTATAGATACTCAGTTCAAATATCAACTTGGTTCAGCCCAAACTCTCTCTGACTTCCAGATCAATTACTTAAACTCTCTTCATCATCTTCCACAACTTGAAGCTACCCTTTGTCTACATCCACAGCCTTTGTTCCATCTGGACATCATCCTTCCTCTGCTACTCTGTGGGACTCCAAACTGCAATCTAACCTTAAGGCTTGACTCAAGGGTGACATTGCTAATAGCTTCACCAAGGCCCATGCATCTCACTGGACTCTGCCAGTATTGAGCCTAGACTCCCATGGCAATGGCAACATCCAAAACTCTGAGAGAGCTAAAGAAATATGTGTGCAATCATAGTAGTCAAGGCTATGTGTTTGTGTGAGTGATTCAGTGCACTTCTGTGTGGTCAATTTCTCTAGATGCAGGTATACACTTCGACTATACAGTCTGGAAGTAGTACCCTTTAGCAGTTGAGTACTAAGAGGCTTAGGCTGTAAGCCAAGGGGAATCTTAATAAATGAGATAGAACAGGATCTGGTATGATCTGGATACCAAGAAACCATCCCAAAAGACATAGAGTAGAATACATCTAGAAAATATAAACCAGATATAGGCAACCAGAGATGGTCCTAAAACCAGAGCAATGTCCAAGAGAATAATGTAAAAACCAATAAAACACAGTAATAGGTCCTATAACCGGTGTAGAGTGTGTGCAACAGATATAGAGAATGGAAAAGGTCCTAAAACTGATCCAGAGAGTGTGTAACAGATATAGACAATAGCAATAGGTCTAAAACCAGTGCAATGTTGAAGAAAATGGTACAAAAGCCTAAAAATGTGAAAGAGTATAGACAAGATGTTGATATGGTGTACTTAATAAAATGAGCAGAAATGATGGCAATAAATGTACCAAAAACAAAGTAAAACTGGTGGTAATCACAGTAACTTGGTCTGCTAAACTGGAGCTATGGCAACAAGTGTGCGGAGCTTTGGAAAAGCAATAACAACAATGAGGAGAATTCTATGGAGAGCAATGTGGAAATAGGCCTTCAAAGAGGCAATATGATCCTATAACAGGCTGGGAGATGACAATGTCAGCAATATAAAACCAAAACTGAAGGAATAAAACCAGTGTGACAATGTGGAGGCAAGGTTGAAGTGTTAAAAGATAAAAGCAAGTAGCTGGAGCAAGAATGCATGTATTGGGCAGTAATAATGTGATCCAATAATGATTAAAAGAAAAGCAAGCAATAGGGCATAACTGTGGGCAACCGGAATCGACTGGTAGCATATAAACTCATCAATAGAGCATAAATCCGGTAAATTGAAGTGGTCTCCCCTTTGTAACTAATTTTCTACAGTCTTATATACTAGAGGTCTGAAATTATAAATAGAAAACATATCTTGGCCTTGGTAAGGCTGTAAGTCATTGGATTAGTAAATCCATAGTAAATAGAAGAAGTTTCTGTCAGCTGAGGCATAACAGCTTGTCTGTATTGCCATGTCTGGATGGGAAACCATGTGGAAGTGGAGAATGATGAATAAACAGCATGCTGTTTAACTGTGGACTGTGAGGGTATGGTACATGTTCTGAGGTCGATAAATGGATATGAGGTGCTGTGAATGCTTGGCAAAGTAACAGCCTGAGTAATTGCAGTTCTGAGTAACCGTATTTATCTAATATCTTTGATGGAGGAGTGCAGGGTCTAAATGATGTCACTATGATCAAGGAATCAAGAGGTGCATCAATTGGGTGCCTAGGACTGCTGCAGCAACTCCATTTTTGGTACAATTGTCAATCAAAGATGGATTGCCATGATTGGCCATGGAGATTTAAAGAATAAATGTGAATGGAAGAGTATTAATGTGGTTTGCTGAGTTATAACCATGGTTTATCATGGTTATTGAAGGATATTGAAGGGTATAGCATATAATCAAAGGTTGGGGCATTAAATTGAGTGTGGAAATGTAGGATAAGGAAGATGGTAGGCATTGAATCTGTTATTATTGGATAGTTGATGGATAAATCCACAAATTCTGAGTGTACAGAGCCTGGAGGCTCATCACCGGACTT
The DNA here is from genome assembly GCA_030407055.1 of Armillaria mellea. NCBI lineage: Eukaryota > Fungi > Basidiomycota > Agaricomycetes > Agaricales > Physalacriaceae > Armillaria > Armillaria mellea. The sequence goes on along the minus strand of JAUDZF010000036.1, from coordinate 38,726 downwards.
TGTATACAGTCCTACTTCATCCTATTTAGCATGACCCTAACAAGTCTGTAGAGTCCATGGCATGCTCATTACATCCTTGCAAGATACCTCGATAAACATTCAAATCATTCTTTTGTCAACTCAGTGTGCACAGCACTCCAAGAGAGATTTTGGCCCTGGACAAGCATGCATCATGAGAAGGAGTTCCTGGCTATGTGGGATCATAGCAGGATGAACCTGAGATCTGAGATGGAACAGCAGTTCATCTCCAGGTATTGGGATGAAGAAGTGGTGGCAGGATGATTTTCAGAGTCATTTGGAAGTGATCTGCTCCCAGGGATATATAGTACCCCAGTCCATGTGGTCCCCAAACCACAATGACTTCAGGATGGTGTCAAACATCTCCACTGGTCAATACACACCTAACAAGATGATTAAACATTCCAATATTGCTGGGTCACATTTAGACAGCTTGTATATGTTGTTCTCAGCCATCTTGCAGTATTGATGAAGTTCACCAACCAATGCATGCAAGAACTTGGTAGTCTTCAAGTCTGATATGTCCATCTCTGCCTGATGCACCTGCTCTGGCAGGTGAAGCAAGTAGTGACTACAGAATACCTAACCAGTAAGCAGAAAGCTGCTCAGCAGACAGAAACCCTCATTAGGAATATCAACTAGAAAAATAATTTTGAGAGCCATGGTTCATACTGTGTTTGGCATAGTGTCAATGGACTAGTCACTTGGATAGTGATTCACATTGAAGGCCTTGATGACTTGGCATGCTATGTCGATGACAATTTCAGCTTTGAGGACCAGGGATTGCTTGCATTCTATGAACTATATGATACCTTTTATCCAATGAAGCAAGTGAAACTACTACAGCTATGGGACTGACTCGGCATGCCACACAGCAAACCCAAGCAACTGTTCAGCTTACAGCTTGCTATCATAGGTTTCAACATTGACCCTAATGCCATGACCACCATGATATCCAATGGGGCCAAGTCTGATTTTATCTTTGGCCTTTGACACTTCGCTTCTTCCAACCAATGTAATCTGCAGGAATTTCAGCAAATAGCTAGATGGGCTAACTGGTCCTTCAATGTATTTCTGTTGCTGAAGCCAGGCTTATGCAATATTTACACAAAGATGAGAGGAAAGATGAATTCATTCATCAGCATTGTGTTGAATAATACAGTTAAAGATGATCTCCAGTGGTTGGTGAATCATGTGCAGCAGTCTGATGGGGTATGTTGTTTTGACTCCATGGATTGGGATCCCATTATTGATGCCACAATCACTATCCTCTGTGATGTGTGCCTCAAGGGCATGGGTTTTTGGATTCTGAAGATTGCATGTGGGTTCATTTGTCTGACCCCAGACTTGCTGGAAGATCACAACATCATCTTTTTCTTTGAGGCTCTGTGCATATGCACTGTGGTCCATTGGGCAGCCATGACTCTTTCACCTCCAATAAAGAGGCAACTCACAATATTCACTGACAACTCTAACACTGTTGACATGTTCAACTCTCTTTGAGCCTTGCCTGTGTACAATCCCATACTGAAGTCAGCAGTTGATGTAATGATTACACACAACATCAATCTCAGGGTGCTCCACATCCCAGACACTGATAATGATGTCACAGATGCTTTGTCATGTTCCAAGTTTACTAGAGCCCAGAAGTTGGTGCCCCATCTGCTTATTCTTCCATTTGAACCTCCTAGCAATGTCCTGGGGGCATTAGGATGTCAATGGAAGTCATTCTAGGGTTCCAACAAAGGCAGTGCAAAAATTACAGACTTCTTCCGATTATGACAATTCCCTATTCCTCACAATGCTAGTCACTGGTTTCAATGGCTTGTTACAACTGGGAGAGATGACAATGCCTGATACAAAAAACATTAGAAACTAGAGGAAAATCATGCACTGAACATTAGTCAAATGGATATCAGAAGGCTATGCATTGTTTCTTCCAGCACACAAGGTGGACTTTGCTTTTGAAGGCAACAAGGTGATTATTCCCATAGAGACAGACTCATCTACTGATCCCATGATGATCTTTTGGCAATACATCGCCTGACAAGATTCCAAGTTCCTAGTCCATCTGGCACTTTAGGTTATAGTGTCTGGATCAGTTCCAGGCAACTACACTAACTTTTCCCTTCAAAATTGATAGCTAGCCAGTCCATGTGAGCTGGAGGAGCAACTCACCTGGCAGTGAATGGTGTTCTACCCTACTTTATTCAAGGCTGTGGTTGTTGGTCTCTTCATAAATCCACTATGCATATCACTATCAAAATGTTCAAATTCTAGTACCATATAGCACTCATACATGCAGTGCCTAGGGGGTAAACCAATGGACTTATGCCTGTAGGGGTAATTTTTTGGTAAACTCATCTGATAGGCTTGACACTGGTTGGCCAATTAGTCAGGTTTAAAGAAAAATATTTACACAAGTCTAATTGGTGAGCACTTCCTCATTCAGACCCTGATAAGAACACATACCTCAGTAGGTGTCAGTCATCCAGGGTGCATGGACTTCCACATTCAGAGTGTGCAATCTCAACCTCCTCATGAGAGCCTCTCCCCAAGAGTCTAAGCCATTCTCACCAGTGAGTACACACTACACTTAATCAGTAATGCATGATGATTGACAGCCTCATAGATCCCTTGCTGTGTCTTTCCTGCAATGGACTATATCTACCTGAGTGGTTTCAGTCAGAGCCTCTGCCACTCTCACTGAACCACTAGGTATATGCTCATGTATACACTAGTAATTATTGCAGTAGCTGACTTGGACCAGAGCAGTACCATTTTCTTCACCCATCCAGATCTTATGATTATCACTCTATATGTAGATGACATTTCATTGCTACATCTTTCTTACAACTCAGACTTCCTAGCAGACATGGTGTTGGATTTGCAACTTCAAGCTTATAAGCTTATGCTGGAAGATTCCCAAACATTTGGCTTAGTAATTTGTCATGATACTTGGATAATTTTAGGTACTTTAGGTAGAATATTCTAGATACTTTTGTAGTATTTAAGGAGCTCATTCTGAGCTCTAGTAGCTAACAATGTCAGTATTTACCTAATACAAGCCTCCCACTGCTGTAGTTACAATACATGGACTGCACTTCTCTAATATTATACATTTAGATGTTGGCAGTCAGACTTCTTTCTTTCTTACCATATATTGCTCAGATTATTTATATTACTACCAGATGTATCATAACTATCCCACCCAGCACTCATACACACAGTGCCTGGGGGGTAAACCAATGGACTTATGCCTGTAGGGGCTATTTTTCAGTTAACTCATCTGATAGGCTTGACACTGGTCAGCCAATTAGACCTGATCAATACAAAATAAGGGGGATGGGGGCAAAGACTTGAAGAAATAATAGAGATAAACTGAAGAGAATAAGACCATACAACACAGATGAGGTATTGCTCTAATCAAGATGGGCCTGAATTTGGTCAGACAATGAGAAGGGTAAGAGAATTCTGCTTTTGGACTATGTAGTTACATCTTTATATACTGTAGGGCTATGACTATTTCCTAATCATAATATACAATGAGTCAGAAGACTCAGTAACAAGTCACAGTGAGTTAATACAAAGAAAGAGAGAAGGGGGCGAAGACCTAAAGAAATAACAAGGATAAACTGAAGAGACTATGACCATACAACATTTCCCTGTCATTAAGACTTTTGCTCTGCAAAAGCAGAATGTCAAGGGTCAGAAGAGATGTGATAATTTTGATAACAAGATTTGGATAATCATGATGATGGAATGTGATGATTTTGATGATGAGATGTGATAAAGCTGCTGGTGGGTCACATCACACATGGAAAAGAATAGCTGGAGTAAATGAAAAAGGCAGGTAAAAGTGGTATGATGTTGGATTTTTGATTCTTCAGTGATTGTGTTGTTCCTGTTGCTTCCTTGCCTTCATGTCTCATCACTGCAAGTCTGCTGAAGCATGCCACAATGAAGAATCCAGGATCCTGGAAGTGGGAGAAGGATGGAAAGGGTGCAATTGTTGTCCATTATAGAGGTGCTTGAGGATATATCCCCCTCTGGTCATGAGTTGGTATGTGTTTTTCTCGGTAACATTGTGGATGATGAATGGTCCATCCCAGTGAGGATGGAGCTTGGACTGACGTTCATGCATCCATAGGACAAGGTCACTGATTCCCAGGGCATGCTCCATATATTCTCCTTCTCATTTTGCAGCCTCCTCTTCAAGATGAGCCAAGGCCTTGCTATTGGCCTCAGCCCGGAATCGTTCCAGATCCTGTATATGCTCGAGATGTTTTCATTGGAGGTTTTCGATCTCGGCATCACTAGGAGGAAGACAAAGGAGGTTGAAGGACAACTGGCTAGGGAGACGAAGTTGATGGCCACACATCATGAATGCTGGGGAGGTGCTGAGGCTAGAATTTGTATGGGTGCGATGAGCAAGGAGAGCATCAGGTAAGTATTCATCCCACTGGTCCTGTTGGTCAGGTGCGCAGTAATGAGCTAACATCTGGACCAGGGTATCATTGAATTTTTTGAAGCAACCATTGGTCTGTGGGTGATAGGGTGTAGTACATAGATGCTCAATTTTGAGATGGCACAGAGTGTTCTGAAATGTGTAGGACATGAATTCCTCTCCATTATCCATCAAGATTCCTCTTGGCTTCCCATATGTGGTGGTGATGTGGCATACAAGATTGACTGGTGACTCAGCAGAGCACCGAGCAAGCATTTCTGCAAGAGGAAAGGTAGTACCAAGATCCATTGCTGTGATCAGATACTAATTTCCTCGCTGATGAGCCTAGACTTCCATGACAATGGCAAAACCAAACTCGGGCAGAGTATGGAGAATAAACGTGTGAACACAGCAATACTAGGATGATTGTGTGTGTGAGTGGGTTCGGGGCACCTCTGTGCAGTAAATCAAAGCTTTAATGGTGCGAAGATATGCTTGGACTATGCAGTCAAGCAGATAATACGACATGAGAGTCGAAGAATTGAAAGAATGACTGTAAGTCGTGAGGGTCTTGTAGAATGAGAGGGAATGGTGCCTGATATGACATGAATATCAAGAAACCATATTCTGAAGTGGAAACAGAGAATGAGACTTGAGAAAATGTGCTCGAGACATTAATACGAGTGGGAAAACAAGAAGGAAATGCCTGAATGATACAGCGATAGATCTAGGGACTGGCAATGCTGGGAATAAATGTGCTGGTCAATTGAATAAACATGAACGAGGTGCTGAAACTGGCTGAAACTGATCCTAAACTAGACGGGCTGATATGGAAACTGGGGGCGAACAGTACTGGGCAGAAAATGATCCTATCTGATGTCAAAAACTTATCCTATAATCCACACTGGGATTTCCTATACTGAAACGATTGCTGAACTGGTCCTATACTGATACTGATCCTAAGTCTGCTCTGAGACTACCCAAGTGGGCAACGATGATGATGGTGAAAGTGAAAACTGGTAAAACCATCCTATCTGGTGAAGTTGAAACTGGTGCTGCCTATAAAGTAAACGGGGGGTGAGGTATGGCATGGTCGATCACGTATTGGCATGATATTGACGTGTACCAATAGTGTTAAGAGTAAAGAGGGATGGAAACATCTTCTTCACAGTTAAAGAACCATGGAATAACTCAAGCAATACTGCGAGTTGACATGCAATCAACTATATGTGATGCAAGACAAATATTGCCATGAAACGATGAATAAATGTATGGTGATCCTATAGAAACGATGGATGGATTAGTAGAGATTTGCTGATCTGACTAGTCGATTTATTGTTGGTGTGTGCAGTGAATACGATGTATGATGGATTGATGTGTATGAGAATCAATACAAGTGTAGTCTGGCGAATGAGAGTGTACCCACTGGGGTCAAAAAGTACTGAACACTACTGTAATCTATGTTTTTATACTAAAGTCATACATATATTAATAGAATTCCAAGTGACTTTTTACTAAGGCTGTAAGGCCTTAGCTGAGTAAAATCCTGAATAAACGTGACCTATATCCATCAGCTGAAGTATACAGCATTGTTCGAATTGCCGTGCTTGGTTAGAAAATGTTCTATAGTGGAGTCTGGCTATCGGGCCGGTTCTTGCTGTTTCGACTGCATGTGCTGCAGATTGTAAAGACATGCTAGTGTCGCTGAGGTTGCCCAATGCATCTCTAATGATGTGCCAACTTGGCGAAGTAACAGCTTGAGTCACTGTAGTTCTGGAGTATCCGTGATAGGTTGATATCTTTGATGGATGAGTGTGGTGATAGGTGATGTCAATAGGGTCTAGCGATCAATGATGCGTAGCGATGTGCTTTGATGCGGATGCGGCATTACTATATACAATCGGGAGCCCATCAAAATTGGTGTTAACATGTCCATAATGCTGTGAAGTGTCGGATTTCAAGATGGGACAGATAACAAATGTGCGAAGACATATTGCCATGATACAAAAAGTGGTATTGCCGTGTTGGCAATGACTTGTTTGGTGAAAGTCCATCAGGTGGACTGGGTGTAGGAATTAAGGGTAATTTTGCGAATTCTGAGCATACAGAGCCTGGAGGCTCATCATCACTTAGTTTTGGTGAGAGGCCCAATGAAGTCAAAGGCCCAGATTTCACCTGCATCATAGTGGGGAAGAAGGTGAAGGGGCTATGAGATAGTTGAATCTTGCTTTGTGAATTGGCATTCATTGCAGGTACATACCACTTCTTCAATGATTTCCTGGCTGTATGGCATCTATGCCCAGGAGCATAGAGCATTACTGACAGCATTGACTCCTAGGTGGCCCATATCAATGTGTATGCGATGGACAAGCTCGTAGGCATCAGCAGAGCTGGTTGAGACCATGACATACTAGGGTTTGGTGGCATTGTCAGACTGTATATCCTTGAACAAGATGTCCAAGTGTACCATGTATCTGTCATTCCCAATCTTCTGGCCACAGCATAAGTCCTTTTGATATTCTTCCAATATTTTGAAGATAGCTGAATGGTCTTTAGGGTTGAGAGTGTTGGTGCAAGCATAGAGTGGCTGATACTTGGTGTCAGGGATTTGCATATGTCCCTCTTATTGGGACAGGGCATCAGCAGCAATTTGGGTATGACCAGGACAATAGACAATCTGAACATCGAAATGAGAAATATCATCAGCAAAACAAGCAAGACGGCATCCGAGATGTTTTTGAGTGTGAAAATACTTCAGAGATTCATGGTCTGTGCAAACAACAATTGGGGAACCTTCAATATAACCTCTCTATTTTTTCAAAGCATGAACGACTGCCAGCATCTCCCATTCTTGAGTGGAGTAATGTTGTTCAGTGGAAGTCATGCAACAGGACTCATATGCAATGGGTCATAAGTCCTTATCCTTGAAGGTGAAATGGGATTCAGACTCACAGGTATCCCCCCCATTGTTAGACCCTCGAAAGGACTGGCTGCTCTGCTGAAGAACAGCACTAATACAGGTTCCTGAGGCATCGGAGTCAATGACAAAAACATGCCATGGAGTGGGGTGGATAAGCATATGAGTAGAGGTGAGTGATCATTTGAGTTTATCAAAGGCTTGCTGATATTTGTCGGTCCAGGCAATAGGTGTACCCTTTTTTGGTGAACCTCGAAGAAGATCATACATGGCATCAGCCATGTCTGCAAACATGAGAATGTATCAGCAGTAGTAGCCAGCAAGACTGATGAATCTGTGGACATCAGTGATGGTTTTGGGAACAGGCCATTCAAGGATCGCTTTGATTTTGTCAGGATTAACCTGGATGCCATCTTTGGAGATGTAGTGGCCAAGATAGAGGATTTCCCCCTGTGCCCAAGAACATTTGTCAGAATTGAGTACGAGGCCTTCATCATCAAGAGCAGTAAGTACCTTTTCAACATCAAGAATATGATCCTCAAGAGTTTTTGAATAGATGATGATGTCATCGAGGTAGACCATCATGGACTTGTCAATGTAGAGGCATAGAATGTCATTCATCATATTCTGAAAGGTTGCTAGTGCATTGGTAAGCCCAAAGGGCATGATGCAAAACTGATAATGGCCATAACGACAAGTGAAGGCTGTTTTCTCCTTGTCTGCATTGTCAAGGCAGATTTTCCAGTAGCCAGAATGAAGGTCAAGGGTAGTGAAGACCTCCACATCCTTGAGATTCACATAGCATTCATCTATACAGGGCAATGGGTAAGCATTCTTCTTTGTGAGTTGGTTAAGGGCATGTAAATCAACACAAACCCTAGGCATACCATCCTTCTTCTCAGCAAGAATAATGGGTGAAGACCATGGTGACTGTGATTCTTCAATGACTCCATTGAGAAGGGCTTCATCGACAAACTTCTTGATGACAATGTTGTCTTGCAGTGAGTATAGATGACCTCAAGTATGGACTGGCTGTGTGTTAGAATCATGCCAATAGAAGAGAGAATGAATGCACGCCGACGGAGTTCGTGGTGAAGCAACTTTCAGTGTACAAAGCTGAAAGACTATAAGTCTGACAACCTAACTAAACCTATATGCCGCGCAAGTGCGGTGGGGAGCAGCAATATAAACTCCGTCACTCAATCAATATACTCTCTCTAATGTGGTAACTTCAAAGATATGCAACCGTACAGTTGGTATCAATCAGAGACTTCAAATATAGCTTTTACAAGGTGACCCCAATGTGAGTCAAAGTCCCAAGGTGAAATAGATGTTTAGAGACTTGTTTCAAGCTCGATAAAAATGCAATACTCATTCTAGATTCTCAGAAATACTCTCGGTCTCGACTCTGGGTGCTTTACAAGCTCGCTATCCTGTTCTGGTTGAAGATAAAACTGCCAAACTCAATCCACTTTGCTCAAAACAGTCCAGAAACACAAAAACTCGCTAGGCTCCTCAGAGCTAATTACTTCAAAGTTATCTCTGTATTCTCAAACGAACTGTTAAACACAATTCCGAAGCTTCTAACTACTACTAACTACCACCCGGCTGCATCACTTGGGTGTATAATTAGCAGGGAATCGAAACCTGTACATTAAACTACCTATCCTGTATTTATATTACCTGTTATCCTGATTCCAGACTTCCCTAGCACGTCATCCTTGTGTCTATATCATGCTGTGATGATGCACATTGAATGCGGCCACTGCTAGATGCTTGCAGCACCGCATTCTAGCACCACTTTACTCTGTACTGCCCTCCTTCGATTGGATACTGCTTAAACCATGCCCTTTTACCCTGCATAATGGATCCGAGTCGGAGCTCCATGATTCTAGAGTTTTTCTGGACACAATACCTTGTGTCAATCGTGCTTGGGGTTACTCCGTGTCCAGTTCTTTTACTCCAGGTCTGTGCAGATCGATCATTGATCAGTGTGACATCATGATCAACAGGGTTTCAATCGTAGTACATTTCATTTCTTGTTGCATCTGTCGTATCCTATTTCTTGCATAGGTCTCTTGTTTAAACACACTCTGGTGGTTCTGTGATCATCTTTAATCTAAGCACCTCTAAAGCCAGGTATATCTCGCAAAATTACATGTGCAGGTGTGTACCATGCTTATCAGTGGGGTGCATGGGCTTGGCAAAGCTATTAGCAATGTCACCCTTGGGTCAAAGCCCTAAGATAGATTACGGACGGAGTCCGCGGGATGAGGACAAGTAGAATCAAGACGAAGTCATTAGGCTTGAAGGCCAAAGTGAGAACGAGAGTATTGGGCTAAACCAAGTTGATATTCGAACTAAGGTATGTACAAGTAATTCTACAGTTTATATACTAGAGCGGAGTCCGTGGATCGGACTCTAGAATGTTATGGACGTGGCTAGAAGATAATAAGTCTGGAATATTCTGTATCTAGAGGAGTCGAGGATTCTGTGGAATCCAATATAACACCTACTCGGTACCGTAACGGATTCTAGGTGTGATAAATGAATATGTGAAATTAGTAGGTGAAATAGAGGTGAGATATGAAATAGAAACCAGGGTTCGGAATCTGATGGGATCCGATAAGTAGGTTGGAGCCATTGGAGTTGGCTGAGGTTGATGTCCGTCAGAGTCCGCAGCATGCTCGTTACACTGTGCAACACCAGTATCAATATGGTGGACCCAACAATGACAAGGTGGGTATCCTACCTTCTTCCAGAAGAGTCTTGGAAATTTCATACTAACAGCATCCTTCAGCTTCTTTGCAAACAGGCTGAGTTTACAAGGATGTTTCATAGTTGGTGTAGTTGGCTCTGGAGGGTGTGCAATGTCCTCGGAGCATTGAAAAGGCTTGAGAGGCTCATCATAATCAGCCTCATCATCTGTATAGCAGTCTTCTTCATTGTCAGAGTCTTCCACATCCATGAGATCTGGCAGGTCACTATAACCATCATTGGATGAGGTGTTACTGAGAGTGTAGAGGTCCTCGACTTTCGGAATGGGTACCTGATTGACAGGTGGTGATGGTGAGCGAATGGGGGAGTGTATGGCCTGAATATGGACCATTGCATGGGTCTTTGGTGAGGTAAGGAAAAATGAGTTGTCTTCCCATCAAGGCTTGAACTGATAATGCTTCATCCAGTTCCTTCCAAGCAGCAAATCATATCTGAATCCCGAATCCTCCTCCAAGATATATGCCAAGGTTGTGTCCTTGATGTCCCCAATCTGAAGAGTGAACTTAGCAAAGGCTACTGTAGTAGCATAGCCTGCACCAGCAACATCCTTGGGTACTCAGAGTCAAAAGATATCCATGTGAGCAGCTTCTGCAACCGAGCACTGAACATAGTTATCAGAAGCTGCTGTGTCCAGAATAGTCTCGATGAGAACAGGTTTGCCTTTCCTACCAAGGAATTTGCAGCACCCTTGTACTGATGCATGATAGACAGGCAAGCCCTCGGAAACTTCGTTGTCAAGATTGAGAAGGTGTAGATCAAGCAGTGGCGATGGCCTGTCATTTAACTTGGCAGGCTTGCAGCTTTCAAGAAACTTGTCGACATCCTTCTGAGTGAATCAGATATAATGGTGGGACTCTTTGTTGAACTCCTAGAGCAATGTCTGAGGTGGATATGGTTGGGCGGCATCACAGGCATGATGGGGATGGATAGGCTGCAGGTCACCAAAGTGAAACATGGACTGGCTGGCAGAGTGGGGATAGTTGCACTTAGCCTGCCCATTGAGTGAAGCATTGTTTCCATTAGGATTGTGCAGGGGATTACAGGGCAGGTGGCAATTCCTGGAGTAGTGTCCCATTTTGTTGCAATTGTAGCATTGGACCTTAGTCATGTCTTGGTGGGAGCAGGGGCCTGTTGGCAGCTGCTTAGCCTGAGGCTCAAAGCTGTCAAGGTCCATAGGTACAGGCATTGCAGTAGAGGATTGAGCTGTTAATGAAGAAGGGAACATGATGGGTGGTACTGGCTTTGGTGGACACTGTTCACCTGCTCGGTCAGTTTTATAACCAGCCTGTGCAAAGTGCTTATGGCAGGCCCAGTTGCAAGAGATATCATAAACATCCAACATGGTATGGGGATTTAGGTTTGAGATGTGGAAGCCAAGGTCAGGGGGAAGAGGATGGGAAAAATAGTGTTGACAGTCCCCAAAGGTCATTTCCTTGTCATCAAGCTGCATCTCAAGGTTTTGGAAGTGAAGGATGTAGTCAGATACATTGCTGTGGAACTGAATTTTATGGAGGGCCCCACAAATTTTGTTGGTGCAAGTGGGTGAGTCATACTGCGCCTTGAGCTCTTTAACAAGCTCATCCCAAGCTAGTGGACAGTCTCCATTGACTCACTTCCTTGAGAGATACCAGGTTTGTGCTCCATCTCGGAGAAGGGCACTGACCAACACACCCCAGTCATCTTTGGGAATGTGCGAGGCCTCAAGATGGTCCTGAATAATGGACAGGAAAGCCCAGACACTCTCCTTGAGGGTGCCATGGAAGTTTGGAAGGTCAACATGAAGACTGTAAGGATGTGTGCTAGTCATAGTGGTAGCAGGAGGGGTAGGGACAGCAGGGAGCTGGAAGGAGGCATTTGACAAGGAAAATTGCAGAGCATTTGAGATGCACTCTGCATAGCTCCCTTCTGCCCAAAGTGTGGCCAAATCGCCCTCATTTTTGTTGAGATGCTGTGCAAGGGATGTGAGGATAGGGGCAAGGGCAGCATAGACATCAGCAGTGACAGTTGCAGCCAGGTTTTCAAGAGGATCAGACATGGTTAGGGTAGAAGACTGATGGTAGGTAGACTTTTTGGGTTGTGGTATTGACTGGAAGGAAGATTTTCACCTGAGACAATGGTTGAGTGAGGAGCAGAGGTAATCGGAGCTAGCTAGATGTACGGTCAAGTTTCCAGCCTTGAAGACAGATAAATGCGTAGAGAAAAGTTTAACAAATCCCACACTTGATCAAGTGAGGTATTGCTCTAATCAAGATGGGCCTGAATCTGGTCAGACAATGAGAAGGGCAAGAGAATTCTGCTTTTGGACTATGTAGTTACATCTTTATATGCTGTAGGGCTATGACTATTTCCTAATCATAATATACAATGAGTCAGAAGACTCAGTAACAAGTCACAGTGAGTTAATACAAAGAAAGGGGGAAGGGGGCGAAGACCTGAAGAAATAACAAGGATAAACCGAAGAGACTACGACCATACAACACAGACAAGCAGCCACGTGTTCGGCACTCGGCACGTCACGTCGCGTTTAACTACTTACTCGGCTTGTGCTCGGCTAGCTCTAATCGCTTTAATATACCACTCCCTTACCTTCTTTCTATCTCATGGCAGCAAAAAATATCGCCGGTCTGCCTTCTGAACGTACGGATGGTTTCTCGTACTATCGCGACCGCGACATCCATATGGACACCGCCAAGGGATTACCCATATCAGGGTTTGATATCCACATGAACACGGCGAAAGGGCTTACTTTTTCAAATGACATCAACATGCAAACCGCAAAAGGAACGTCGACCATCAAACAACCCGGACTTCAGCTGTGGGAGCGGGAGCTGCTCGATACGGCCGAGGTCAAACGCAAGGCCACCGTTGCCCAGCTATGTGTGTACTTCGTCGATTTCCTCCATGATGATCCTGACCTTTTTCTAGATTTTCTCGATTATTACTTCCAGACGCTAGGATACCTCGCTGCCCGGAAAGAACGGCGAGCCAAGTTCGATGGGGACACCAAGGCCCGCCATCTCAAGCCCTCGGAGTACTCAAAGGAGCTCAAGAGCTACTGTGGACGTGAACGCGTGCTTCTCCGCAGGCGACGTACCAAGCTTCGCGTCGACCAGTTCCATATCATCACCCAGGTCGGTCAAGGTGGATATGGCGAGGTCTTTCTTGCCCGGAAACAGGAGACAGGGGAGGTCTGCGCGCTGAAGAAGATGAAAAAGAAGACATTGTTCAAGATGGATGAGGTGCGCTCGTTGCCACTCGCTGATGATCTAAAGCTTACTTCTTCCAGATCCGCCATGTTCTCGTTGAACGCGATATCTTGACTGCAACCAAGACGCCTTGGCTTGTCAAGCTCCTGTACGCCTTTCAAGATCCTCAATACGTCTACCTCGCCATGGAATATGTCCCCGGAGGCGACTTTCGCACTCTTCTCAACAACTCAGGCGTCCTGAAGGAAGAACATGCACAATTCTATATCAGTGAGATGTTCGCCGGCGTCAACGAGCTCCACAAGCTGGGGTATATTCATAGAGACCTGAAACCGGAGGTACGATGATATTCCGAGGAACAAAACCGACTTGCTAACGTACAGATAGAACTTCCTTGTCGATGGCACAGGACACGTCAAGCTAACAGACTTCGGTTTGGCCACCGGTGCACTGAACCCCCGACGTATCGAGTCACTCAAAGCCAAGGCGAGTTCACCAACTATTCCTATGCGGGTATGATATCTATAATATAGTTATAGCTCGACAAGGTCAAAGACAACGAAGTCATTCATAGATCAACTCTAGAACGCCGCTCTATTTATCGCTCTATCCGTAATGAGGACCCTCGTTATGCCGATTCCATAGTTGGATCACCCGATTACATGGTTTGCCCTGCATCTGCGGTGTGTACGCTTCATATTAACACCCCTGCAGGCTCCTGAGGTCCTGCGCGGCAAACCCTACACATTCTCCGTCGACTACTGGTCGCTAGGCTGCATCCTCTTCGAATTTCTTGCCGGCTTCCCCCCCTTCAGCGGCAGCAACCCTGAGGAAACATGGACGAATCTCAAGAACTGGACTAAAGTCCTTCGAAGGCCTGAGTATGACAAGCCAGAGGACCTAGTATTCAACTTGACAGACACGGCTTGGGATGCTGTAACTAGGTATGCTCATTAATGTGATCCTATAAACGGCCTCACCGCTGACGACGTGAAGGTTGCTCTCTCACGCAAGCGCCCGATACGCCACCCTGCCGCAAATCTCCGGTCACCCCTTCTTCGATGGTGTCAAATGGGACGACCTGCGTTCTGTCACTGCCCCATTCGTACCTGCTCTCGACTCTGAGATCGATACTGGATACTACGACGACTTCACCTCTTTGGAAGATATGGCAAAGTACGCTGAGGTCCGCGAGAAACAAAGGAACGTCGAACAAGTGAAGGAAAAGGACGAAGGGTTTGGTCGGGGGGTATGGGTTGGGTTTACTTTTGGAAAGAACGGGCCTGGGGCCGGTGGTAAAATGGGTGGTCTGGGAGCTGGGAAGTTTGACGATGGCGCCTTGGCAACTATTTTTTGAGTAGATACCCTGGATGAGAAATAATTGCATGTATATTGTCTGTCAATAGGATCTGGTTGGAACCTTTATCTATGGGGGAATTGCACAGAAAAATAGAATAATACGTAGTCATGAAATAATAGCTGAATAAGATATAGCGAGATAATTACATCGAACTGAAAAGCGCGGGCACCCTACCACAAAAACCTATCATCACGGTGTCCCTTGCCACCAACTTCGTAAACCTCAAACTTGAGGCTACACTTCATATTATTCTTCGAATAATTCAGCTCTGCTGAACGGATCTCGACGTCGCATGCCCCTAACTTGACAGATTTTGCGAACGAAGGAGCCCCGCCTCATGTCCACCGGTACCCTTTCAGAGCCTTCAGTTCGTCTCCAAACAACTCCGCGATCTGCGCCTTGGTATTCTGGGTGTGGTCAGTACACACTGGTGCAGCAAGATAATCAAAACTCACAAAATGAATAATGTAACGCACTCTTTGGCTTATTCTGGGGTGTAGGCTGGATCAAGACACCCTTGCCTCCAAAAATCCCATCGAACTCAGCCTGTTCGAAGACTTCGTCGCACTTGATCGTGTTGGATGTCCCTTGAAATTTGACGGTGTCGGATTTGCAGTCCTTCTTGATCCTTCAGGGACATCAGAACGCAAATTAGTCTAAGAACGACAGTAACTTACCTGTCAAATATCTTCTTGAGCTGCAACTTGCGTTTTTTCTCCTCGGCTTTGCTCGTCGCACCGGACTTTACGCTCACACCCGTGATAGACTGGGTTTCGTCGAGGATAGTACTTGTCCTGGAGCGTTTTGCGGGGGGGCCTTGGGTTTGCGAGCTTCTTGCTGCCTCCAACTCGTCCTCCAACTAAAATGACGCGTGTTCGGCAGTCGAAGAATATAATGACGCGTCTTGCTCACCTGGAAAATCCTTTGCTTCATCGCCTCGACGACCTAGATCGACATCATATAAAATCCATCTCGACGCGCCGAGGACCAGACTCACAGACGACTTCGCCTCAAATTCCTTCGTAAGATCGATAGTCTCTACAAAACGGCGCGTCAGTCACATCCTCCACCATGGATGATGTCGCCACCGTACCTCCATCGACAGTCGTGATAGTTCGCTTTCGCGGGTTCTTCTTGCTCGCGGCATTGCTAATGTTCTCTTTGCCGACAACGGGGGACGTGATGGTAGCCTGCATTACGAGAGAATCCTTCGCGGGGGGTGGCAATCGGAAAGTAAGGGGAAAAGGAGAACCCCCTAATCGAAACTCGCCCTGAAAAAGGGACTTGAGCTTTCCCACGCCATCATCACTCACAAGCCCTCTAATTACAAACTTTGCAGGTTAGGCGCCAAACAATATCGCACGCACAATGTTAAATTGCACAACGAAACAGTGTACAAGCAATGGTGACTCCAAGGAAAGGCTCCGTCTATGAGAGATAAGCCAATGATTGTATTCAAACGCGCCAACTACAGCGTTTTATAAATTCTGATGTGTAGGTCTAGTAACCCTTGAGCCTGAGGCCTTGAGGGCTAAGGCTAAGGCCTGAGGCCTCGACGGCGGGTTCGGGAGATAAGGATTAATTCTTCCATCTTCAACAGAAAATTAGTCAGATTTTTACAAGGTGGAAGCGCAACAAAGTCCTTACATTTTGACAAGTCGGTCTCTCCCTCCGCTTACAATTTTATCGGCTACAAAGTCGACGCAATAAACTTCGTCAGTGTGCCCTGGGAGGTCAGTCTTGATTTTGTAGGTCTTGAGATCCCATATCTATGTATTAAAATCGTCAGCATGAGGGAATGAAACACAACGGATAAACCCACTTTGAGAGTACTGTCTTTACTCGCACTAACCAGTAGCCTGCTATCTGCACTCCACGTCACTCGATACACTGCACCAATATGACCTCGAAGAGTAGCAACGTATTTTCCTGTCCGGCCTTCCCAGACACGTACACTGTTATCCCATGCCGCCGAAGCAGCCCACCGACCGTCTGGAGAGAATGCGACATGGCTTATCTGCCGCTGGTGTCCCGTCAGCCGAGCCACTGGCTTCAATTTGCCTGAAGAGGGCTCGGATGTAGGTGACGATGAAGGGAAGAGAGACCACAGGAAAAGTGTATGATCGTCTGAACCGGAAATGAGTATCTCTGGTGTGGTAGCGAGCAGGGCCGTATATCTCTTGAGAGCCAGTTGTTGCGCTGAGGCATGTCTTAGCACTACAACAAGGAGCAATAGAGCGAACTCTTACCCTCTTCGTCCGACTGGGGCTTCTTGCCTGTATGATCAAATGGCCCGGTTCGCAATACAAAGTCCGTATTCAGCGCCAGCGTTGTGACCCAGTGAGCATGATCTTTCAAGGTATGAAGTGGCCGTCCCTACAGAAAATATAAGCGATGAGAACGAGTGAAACAACCAAACTTACATTCGCATCCCATACACGCACCGTACGATCGCTTGACGCGGTATACAAAACACCTTTACCGACACCACCCCACTTCACGACGTTGACAGAGGCGGTATGGCCGCCAAGGGTGTATTCTACTCTCCTTGTTAGAGTAGACCAAACACGAACTGTTCCATCCTTAGACGACGAGGCCAATCGAGGAGCGATCGCGTTGAGATGTATAGGCTCCCAAGAAAGCGAGGTAACCCATTTCGTATGTCCCTTCAGTGCATCTCCGACCGGCTCCCCAGTTTTCGGGTCCCATAGACGAACATGGCCGTCATGTCCCCCAGTCGCAAGCTTCCTCTCCATCGCCTCCCATTCCACACACAGCACCCAACCTTTGTGTCCCGAAAGTACATGCGACGGTGTCTCCGTATTCAGGTCCCATAGTCGTGCGTTCGTGTCCCCAGAACCAGTGGCGAGAAAGTTCCCGGTCGGTGAAAATGAAGCGCAAAGAATGGGCGAGGTGTGTCCTCCAAGAGACGACGAACATCTTGTTGCCGGCCGTACTCGGAATACACTCTGTGGTGAGCACCACACGACAATCACATCTTCTTCAGTGAACGAATTTGAAGGATGGTCAATGACATCTGCCTCTATAGATCTGGATATTACGATCCGAGTCGGTGCACTAGCAGGAGCCTCATCGTCGTTTGGTAGTGTAACATGGAACAAAAAAGGAACGGGGTCCTCATCCTGTACTTTAATATCAGCTCCCACGTCTCCGGATACTGTTCGCGACGCACTTGTGTATTTAGCTTATTCACCAGAGCCTCTAATCCTTCTCTTGATACACTGGCTGGTAGATTCACGGCTGGCGCAAGAGGACGACCATCATCGTCTGATACGAACTGAACGAGAATATTGAGGGACGGTTTCGGTGGTTCTGGCGCTGGCTCGGGGACGCCATGGTACAGCTTGACGCGCTTCGGAGGTGGTAGCAGAGTAGCCATAATATTTTTTTTGCCGGCGGTACCGGCATGCGACTCTTCCCAAATGCAGTGAAGCTGAGTCAGTCAAGAGTCGCAACAAGATTCCATTGATACAGCAGACCAAAACCCGGTAAAAAGAGAAAGCATATAACTAGCTAAAGGCACACCGCGTAAGGATATATGAAACGTCCATGGCCGCTGCGTATATGTCGTGAGATGATGAGTATGAAATGTCTAATGGTACACGATGCAAACCGAAAACAGTAGAAACCCGAAACCCAAAACCCAAAAACGTTTCCCATTAGTACGCTCCACTTGGATCCATCCATCGTGCGGGACGCGGACGCCAATGCTTCCCTCCCAGTCGTGAAGCAGCCCTTTCAGCCGTAAGTTTGTTAATAATGTTCAATAAATCACCCCGACGAAGGGGTTCTGGACGACAATCATGATCAGTCAACAAACAATGGAGTATTGACCTCGACGTACTCGTGATATGTTCGTCCTGCGGAGTAAACCGATCAGTAACCGCAGTACATTATGCGCGTTAACAGCACATACCATTCCCGCTTGCATACAGCGTTCCCTGTCGCCAATCACTAAACCGCGAATGTGAATCCCAACGAAGTCAACTCCTAGAAAATACGTACTAGCATGAGCGGTCAACGCAACTATGGGTATAGGTTGCAAATCGGCATGCATCTCATACGCCCTAATCAACTCCGTCGCCTCCATACCACCCATGAACGGCATCGAGACATCCATCTAGAACGCCCTCATCAGAAAACACGGTCAAGGAATCAGCAGACAAAGACCAACCAAAATGATATCGTATGGCCTGTTCCGCAACACTCGTCTTTTAAACGCCTCCAACGCGTTACTACCATTCTCTGCGATTTCGACGCTATGACCGTACTTCTCCAGGATCTTCACGGCTAGTTGTTGATTCACGACATTATCTTCGGCGAGGAGAATATCTAGCGATGTATCATTTGGTACAGTCACCGGAACCACAGTGTTTGACTCCAGAGCACATATTAACGCAGCTGAAAGGTCATGAGCAGTTATCGGTGTCGTGACCTGGGAGCTGATACTATTGTCCAAACACCACTTCACTGGAAGGGTTTCAGAAGGCATCATCGTTGTGGATGAAAGAATACTCACAGTTAAGTCGGGGCATATATGGAGCCAGTAGCACCACAGGTATGTAGCGAAGATGCTCGTGCTCCCGAAGGCTCTCGGTCTGGAAAAAATAGTATTGATACGTCTAGAAGATCAGAAAAAGAGTCGATGCTCACAACAGCCAGAGCGTCGGCCACGATGGTATCAATGTGGGGACATTTTGCTTTGTCCACAACCTCAGAGACGGAATGGACCACATGAACCTTGAGACCTAGATTCCGTATGCTCGCGGCTACCCCTGTCTCGTCACCTAGACTGTCCATATAAAGGATCGTTCGCTTCGAGAACGGCGACATCTTGGACAAAATGTTGTCCATGGAACTGTGACTGATCTGAGAGGTTATTGTGAAGAAAAACTTGCTTCCCCGTGCGACCTCACTCTCGACCCACATATTCCCTTGCATCAAATTGACTAGACGCTTCGAGATTGATAATCCTAGACCTGTCCCACCGTATTCCTGGTAGAATAACTATCAGCCGAACATACAGCAAATAAATAGAAAAGAACTGACCCTAGTTGTTGATCCATCCGCTTGACAGAAGGTATCAAAGATGATGTTCAACTTTTCTTTCGGTATACCGATACCCGTGTCACTGACACAGAACTCCAGCGTCACATTCTGGTCATCGCACGCCACCAACCTGCTATAGAATCCAATATGACCTTTCTTTGTGGCCTTGGATCGCGTAAACTTGATAGCATTGCCCACCAGATTGGTGATGACCTGTCTCAGACGCAACGAATCACCAATGAGCTGATCGGGAATATCAGGAGAGATGTCGAAGGTCAAGTCAAGGTTGTTTTGATTCGCGCGCACGACTAGCGTCTTAAGAATCCCGAATACCGTCTGGCGGAGAGAATAGGAGACGGCTTCCATTGTCATCCGACCAGCTTCGACTGTGTAGAAGGGCAGGTGAGTTGAGTTGGCACTTTATTCGTCGAAACTCACTCTTGGAAATATCCAGAATATCATCGATGATTAACAGTAACGATCGCGCTAGACTATGGACTAACAGCAAGCTCTCTCGCTGTGATCTATTTAGATCACTATCGAGAGTAAGCTCTGTCATGCCGATAATCCCGTTCATCGGTGTCCTTGATGCGTGTCAGATTATCCGAAATAAGAGGAAACGTTAACTCACCTAATCTCGTGAGACATGTTGGCCAAGAACTCACTCTTACTTCGATTCGCCAATTCAGCAGCCTCTCTTGCAGCAGTATTCTTCTGGATGCTATCTCTCAAATTGAAAACCATACTGTTGATATGCGATTTTAGTGAGTCCATTTCTCCGCTGGCCTCGACAGTAATGAACCGAGTGAAATCACCATCCATAGCAGCAGCCGAAATCTGGGCGAAACCTCTTACTTGGGTGGTCAAGTTTCCCGCCATGGCGTTTACAGACAATCTGCGTTGGAAATGAGAACGCTGGCAGTAGTGAGAACGGCTGAGAAACCTACGTGATCTCCTGCCAGATACCTTGGACATTGCCCACGTCCGCCACACCGCCTAACTTTCCTTCGGTCCCAACCTCTCGCGCGACTTTCTTCACCTCGACAGCAAAGATATCTAGCTGATCAATCATCTTGTTGATCGTCTCGACTAACTGCAGCATCTCTCCAGAGACCGATACTCCGATAATCTTTTGTGTCAAATCGCCATGTGCCACAGCAGACTAAGCGGTAAAAATCAGTATCTTAGTCTTGGACTGGTAAACAGTGAGACGCACCGTAGCGATTGCAATAACCCGAACTTGGTTTGTCAACTAAAATACCGATAAATAGAAATACCCAAGAGCGAAGGCCCATAGCGACACATACGTTATTGGCCATGACATTGACATTGTCGGTCAAATCCTTCCACGTTCCCGCGACATTCTTTACCTGAGCCTGCCCTCCTAGCCTTCCCTCCGTGCCGACCTCGCGCGCCACTCTCGTTACCTGAGCAATTATGAATAATGCAGAGAGAAGTCCGTGTCATAAACGCACCTCATCAGCGAAGACACTCAACGAAGATGTCATCTGATTGACAGTTTCCTTCAGCTCGAGGAATTCGCCTTTCCACATCAATCTCGACGCGCTTGGACAGGTCGCCGTTCGCAACGGCCTTCGTGACTTCAGCAATAGACCGTACTTGGTTCGTCAGATTCATGGCCATGAGGTTCACGTTGTCTGTCAAAGCCTGAATTGAAGTGAGCGAACGTCACGAAAACTGTAATGTGTTCCATCCAACCTTCCACGTTCCGAAGACTCCGGGTACGACGGCCTGTCCTCCTAATTCTCCCTCCGTCCCGACCTCCAAACTGACGCGCGTTACTTCACTCGCAAACACACTGAGCTGCTCAACCATCTTGTTGACTGTGATCTTCAAGTCCAACATTTCGCCTTGAGCGTCAACGTCGACAAGCTGTGTCAAATTACCGGTCGCCACGGCTTTGGTCACCTTGGAAATCGACCGCACCTGGTCGGTCAAATTGTCCGCCATTTTGTTCACATTCCTAGTCAAATCGGCCCATGTCCCCTTGACTCCTTCGACCTTCGCCTGACCACCGAGGATACCTTGTGTACCAACTTCCAGGGCGACACGAGTAACCTCGGATGCAAATGCATTCAAATCGTCCACCATGGAATTAACGGTTGCCTTCAACTGATGCATCTCGCCCTCAACCTCGATTTCCACCTTCCTCGTCAAATCACCCTCTGCGACTGCTGTCGTCACCGACGCGATTGATCGTACTTGACCCGTCAAGGATAAGCACATTCGGTTAACGTTCTTCACGAGCTCGAACCAAACGCCTTCAACATCTTCCACAGTCGCTTGACCGCCCAACTTCCCCTGAGACCCGACCTCGAGGGTTACGCGGGTAACTTCAGCAGCCAATGCTCGTAATCGGATGACCATTCCATTGACCGTATTCTTCAGGTCGAGAATCTCGCCCCGCGCATCGACCTCGATTTGCTTGGATAGATCGCCAACGGCAACAGCTTTGGTAACGGCAGCTATGGATCGTACTTGACTCGTCAAATTTGCCGCCAGGTTATTGACGACGTCGGTCAGTTCCTGCCAGGTGCCCTCAACGTCGGGAACGACAGCTTGACCACCAAGCCTGCCCTCAGTGCCGACTTCTTGAGATACTCGAGTTACTTCCTTCGCGAATTTGCCGAGTTTCTCAACCTAAATATAGATAGATAGAATATTAAGAAGGGAGATAATGCGAAAGATAGAGCACGCACCATAGTGTTGATAGCATCCTTGAGGCTAACCATTACCCGCACCTCGAACCTCGACGGTAATCTTCTGACTAAGATCGCCATTGGCTACCGCATTGCAAACCCTAGCGACATCCTGCACCTGATCTTTAAGAAGCTTGAGCTCCTCGACGGCGCTTAGACCGCTTTCAACAGCAACAGTCGCCAAAGGACCGCTAGGGGCAACGATGAGCGGAGAATTTGGTGATGGTTTGATTCCAAACGATGACATTTTCTTGACAAGATCTGAATCCGTAAATCGAGTGCTGCAAGTCGGACAATACACGAACTCGGCAATTGGAGGTGCAGGGGACACATCGGCGGCATGCACAGGGATGTTTTTATGGAAAAATGAAGGTGCAGAATCGTTGGACGATAAGTCATCGAGATTGAGAGAGGTCAGCGCAGCCGGCGCACGGGTAGATGCAGTAGTGGGTGGGGCTGTCATTGTTGTCGCCTTTATGGCAGAAACCTGCTTGGAATCGGTGCCGAGAGACCACAGAGCCTTTTCAGCGCGGTTCATTCTCCCTGCAAAGTCGGAGAGAGTACGCAAGATAGAATCTGTCTGCCAGTCGGATGGGCCACTATACTTGGGCAAAGAAAGCGATCCGGGACCGAGGGCATAGGCAGAAAGTAGAGCTATAAGGTGGGATCTGAAGGGATCACCAGGATCGTAGCTCGCCATATTGGTCGATGAGCAAGGGCCTTTCGGCGGCGAGCTCGTAATGAAGGAAGGACGTGAGAGTGCTCGAGTACTAGTGATCTACCACGTGAGCTTTCCCCTTTCGGCTCCATTTCCGACAGTCACTGTGCACTGATAAATTACCATTCCATTTCCCTTATAGAATGTATGTAAGAAGTGGCGACAACCAAGGAACAATCCACTACTATATGAAGGATACCACATACATTCCGCGAACACACAAGCCAGGATCATTTAGGATAATGAATTCTGCGCTACTGAAAGCGTGAAGTTCCACTTATTTGAAGTTATTGCATGCCCTGAATTCATTTTCCAGGTGATGTCCCTTGTATGCATTACGTTGTTTTCCGCCGAACTCCCTTCTTCGCGGCAGCTGTATCGAAAGGGGGTCTGTGCGTGGTAAACTTGGTTGTTGAGCAAGGAAACCGTACCGTCTAGTGCCCACTGCTTACATCTATATTAGCGCCCTTCTGACAGCTACGCGTAATCAAACCATTCAGCGCACAATGGCTCGAGCTGCTCCAATACTATGGTACTAGGGCAGTCTACAACTCCGATTTAGTAAACCCATCAATGGGTGGATAACTCGATGTTGTATTTTGGGAACCCTATCCGCCGAGTTTAGAGGGGTGTTTCCAAGACGAACCAGGGTTCCGTGACAAAGCGAGGACCCCATCCAGAGCTGCAGCCCTAGCACATCAACCATAGAATTTTGGGTAACGGCGACGTAATAATGACTCAATCGAACGTTCTCTGGCTCCCCATTTGACGGTCGCATACATACGATGAGAGATACCGAAACCCTCATTAGGATCTTCACTGCGTGTGTTTCCACGCCACTAACAAAAAGAATACTGCTGTAGTGTGCGGGGAGCAGCAGGCAGGGAAAATGCACGGAGCACTGAGCAGATGGTCAACGGAAACCTGGGCGTCGACATCGTGGTGAGAAGAACCATAAGCTCACATCACTGTCCGGCTAATCGGTTTAGCGGGCGTTTATTCCTAGGGTGAACCCCGTCTTATTTCATACACACAGAAGTCTTCGACCCAAACTGGAGTTGACTAACGGTCGCAATGTGACAGCGGTTCGAGACATCAGTGAAGTGTGCGTCGTTATAGAGGTCACTCCGAATCCCTGGACAACGATCTGGAATGTAAGCATCGGAGAATGGAAGGAAGACACGCAGCAGGTAGTGTGCCCAGGACTTCATTGGATGCAAAGTGGCGCGCGCCACACAGAGAATCCCAATGGCGTGTCAAGATGGTGCGCCTCGCAGAATCCGACCGGTATACTTAATCAACTCTCACACGCTAGACCTCGGTTTCTATTGTTTCCATAGGACATACGAAAGCATGATTTCGAACGACGAGTAGCACTTCGACGAGACGACTTGAACAGCGTACAGTACATAAACCGAACCTCGAAAATCAATACCATGGCAGATGAACCATCATGAGCGGTATGGTATGGCGATATGCAAGCACGACAAACTATTATGTCTTGGCATGGCAGTAGCCGTTACTCACA
Source organism: Armillaria mellea (assembly GCA_030407055.1). NCBI lineage: Eukaryota > Fungi > Basidiomycota > Agaricomycetes > Agaricales > Physalacriaceae > Armillaria > Armillaria mellea. The sequence goes on along the minus strand of JAUDZF010000036.1, from coordinate 13,964 downwards.
CTTTATCACTGACCAGAGGCACTTATGCCGCCAGTCAGTTACTCAGAAATCACTCAGAAGATGCTTTCCTTGCACATATATTTACATGCCGGTGCGTCGCGGCGAGAGCTACCCCAGATGAAGAGGAGTGTGAATGGCGCCGATCTTTTGGCTACTTGTTCATTTCCGGAGCCGCATCGGTGAAGTGGTTTTCTTTCCCTCACTCTGGAATCTGGATCTGTGGGTTTTGTCCTGTTGGTAGAAAGAATCGGACTATTCTGGGAGACGCTGGGTCAGTTTTGCGATGCTGGCATTTCTGAAACCTGGCGACGGCTGTATTTCACCATGGAATGAACTGCACAGTAGTTTCGGAATCGTGTTCAAAAACTATCAAAATGTGGGTAAGTATTCACAATCAGGCAAGAATCATACGAGACTTTGCAGATAAACCTAGTGCTATTAGGTGATTTATTTCATCTAGGTCAGTCATTTTAAACACAGACACCTTCTCGAACCTCTCGCATGGTAGTCGTTGGCCGACAACCCAATGCTGCGGCGACCGTATTTTACCGTCCCATGAGAACAGTGGAGTACTGCCGATCAGGGTGTAAGTATCTTCGGGTATCGGATACTGGTGGCTGGCAAGGGTGTTGAATACATGCGCTTTCCCGTCTGTATCTTCAACAACCAACTCTCCGCGTCGATCGATCCCTTCTACACTTCCTTCAGCTAATCCACGCACAATTCCCCTTTCAACGTGAAACTCTTCACACCAGTCGTCATTGTCCCTCCCAACAAAGGCAATCCAATCAAGATCATCTGTAATATTGGGCAAAGACTTGGTCATGATCTGCTTCCACGACGGTCTCCATTTCTTCCACTGGTGTCCAGTTCCTGGTTCGGGGTAGGTGAAGAGTAGTATGCCCCGATAGAAGGGATTCATCTCATTTATGAGTGATGTCCACGGCATCCTCCAGAGATTGGCTCTCATAATATGCTGGTATTGAGTGCGTCTTCAGAGAAAATGCTAACCCGGCAACTTGTCTACGGGGTTCGCTGATATCCGATCCTGCATCGCGGATAGTGTGACCATATAGGCCGTTGATGTACTCTTTGCAGACATGAGCTGCTTGTGAAATTTGTTAACACTTCGTCTTCGTAGTTTCCCCGCTTCGTCTATCGGCTTGGAGTGCAACGGTCATCAGGTGTATCTCCTGCAATAACCCTCTCCCAGCCAACCTCTTGCACTGTCCAGGCCCGCCTAAACCAGCAGCAGTCACTGTCCAGTCGCCCCGCCTTAAAATTCAAAGGCCTCTCTAGCCCGCTCAAATAGCACACCACCCGTGTACCATAATATATCGCTCCGATGGTTGGCCACATCCAGTTTCCATTCTTCAATACGGAGATCCTCCCTTGGCCCCTCCTCTCTGTATCATGCAGAGAACACTCAACCATGTGTATTCTATACCCAGGTTCAGCATCTCAATGCGAATGAGGTCGAGGTTGGCACCGATCGGGATCGGCACGGGCCATTCACGTCCATTGATAGGCGTCAACACGTCGACGCGATCCACCTCGCACACCCAAGCATGTGATATTGGTCGTGGCCTTTTCAGACTGCTCCAATATGGGACCACGCGATTACTGTACAGATCCCAGACTCGTCGAGGCTTCATTCTCGAGTCGACTATCCGGTTACCATCAGGGCGTTTTCTTTTCTTCTTCTTTCTTCTTCTTCTTCTCTTTCTCTTCTCTTCTTCGCCAGTTCGCGTCCTTCTCTTCACGTTCCCATAGTTCCATTTGAATGACGCTCCAGCGTTGGTTGTGCCATGCTGAGCGCAGACGGCCATACGCAGTTCCAAAGTCGTAGTTCTGTGCAATGCAGTCTTTGAGAAGAAAGGAGAGGGATGGGGTATCTAATGTGTATGAGGTTCCGAGCGTGATGTTAAGTAAATCTAAGAGGCCTCTCGATGCCAAGGCCAGAGCAGGGAGTGTCGGCGAGGGAAGAAGATATTATGGGCTTTCTGCGGTGTATACTCGTTGATTTGGAACCTTGATGGATTCTTCCGTTTGCCCAATCTCTGTTTGGGGAGGAGATTGTAACTTGCGGAAATTGACCAATGCGACCACTTTTACTATCGGACTTGCGATTTGCCTACAATCTATGATATATTTCCGTTCATTCGATTTCGACATAATTACTCACACCCAGTAATTTGCAGAGCAACTTACGGGACATCCACTGGCACTTGTATACACCAACTTTGCTTTTACTGAGCATATCTTGAATCACAGAACTTGACAGCTTCACTTACGCTTGACAGATTCCCAGTTATCGGACCTATCGTTGGATAGATACATGTTATGTTCGAGCTGGCGTGGTAACTAGTTCAAAGCGTGGTTGCATCAAGGCCTGCGACGTTAGGACAATTGCCACGTCAGTCTAAAAGAGTCGAATATGCCGACAGGGAGCATGGATCCACTCATCTCTCCGACTACTTATCTAAGTCCGTTCTCCCAGGACAGGCTGATGAAATCCGGCGTAGTAACTTCCTATGTCTAGTGGAAACCAGTGTACGTTGTCGGATCACACATAAACGATCTGTAATTCATACTGCATATTCGATCGACTTAGAATCTTATTTTAATTAAACGGTCGGCCCTGACATGCTCTCCACAAAGCATGCCTGGCCGCCTTTGTACAACGGATCATGGTTGATCCTCCCCAAGAATGAGTTTAAATGGTGTACTATCGCCTCTCCTCGATAGGCTAGCCACACTCAACGCGATCATCCTCGCACCCGCTGTAGCTGTTCCCAGCGCGTCGGCTGACAAGCCTTCATGATAATGGACTCCACCAAATCCCACCCCTCACCACCCTCAACCAAAATAAGAAAGGGGAACATCCTATCCAGATAATGAGCAACTATCGCGTGTTGACGATCAACCTTTCCAGGATATACAAGGAGGGTGTGCAATCTATGAGAGAACATACCGTCGTCCGGAAGCGGATCATAGTTTTTGGGGAACGTGATAGGCATGGTAAAGGCGTGTTAAAAAGGGACAGTGTTTTGCTAGGAGGGCGAGGATTCTAAATGTCGGAGATGTTCCAAAGAGATTCGAAATACAGAGTGTTCTAATTTCTGGCTAGCTTGTTGCGAGACGGAGTGCGACTGCGTCATTGTGTATGCAAGGCACACCGTTATAGATGAATATCTGGAGTTTGGACAAGTCATAAAGCGGCTGCATGACAGCCCTCAAGGATTCCCAATCTTGTGAGGGATGGAAATCGGGAAGCCATTTGTGCATGGAAGGCTTGCAAGGAATTTTCAAGATCAATAAAATTCGGGCCGAACCGGTTTCGATAAGTCAAGTTTGTCAAAGATCCTTCAGGAATCAGCCTAAGAATGCTGGGCATTAATGATACATCAGCTGCGACGTCAGATATTTCAAGGATGGGAATGCAATCTGCGCCAGCGTTGCTGGGGATTGCCAGATTGAGCGACAACAACTTTGAGTTCGGCGAGGTGAGGAAATGAAGAAAGCTGGGCCAAAAACCTGAAGTCCACCGAGTACATTTTGATGCTTAATTTGCGCAGCTGACACAAATTAGAGAAGCTACTGAAGGGATACATTGGCTCTGGGGGAGGCAATTCGACATACATTGGGAGGTATCCTTCAGGATGGGGAAGGGTCAATGAACGAAGCCCTGGCGCTTTCCAACCAACTGTCCATATAGACATAGAGGCTATATCAGCCTCTGGATTATAAGGAAAAGTAATCTTGACCTTATCCAACAGAGGACTGGACAAAAGAGTAGCACGGAGGGACCGGCGGCAAAAGCCACATCAACGGTGAGTTTTTGCAACGTGGGAAGAAAGGGTTCTCTCTCAGCAAGGCGTAGGAAGATGGTTGGGGAGTGCAATGTGCGTGAGTGTTCAGTAAGGGTGATAGAGCGGATGCGGTTTGAGTATCGATCGAACCGGGCCCATATTTCGTCTGATATAGCATCGGGAGGGATCTACAAACAGTTAGTATGACTCGAAGAGAAGCAGGATTACGACTTACCCATGGAAGATGGTCCCTAGGCGAGATGGCAGGAGGGAAAATAGACAATAAGGGTCTCATCCCGGTTACGTCGTGCCAGAGGTGATCTAGAGCTGTGTCGCAGTAGCATGGCATGTCAAAGCCAAGACGCAGAGGTTTTTGGTACCCCTGCCAGGTCCGCCACAAGGGTCTCTGAGAAACCAGCACATACTGCCGAGTAAATCGGGATTGTGCAAGACACCTTTGGTTGGGGGTACTAGCGCTTTCCATGGACTGGAGCAAAAATGGTGTGTGGTTCTGGGGAAAGTGACTCACGTCGTGAGAAATGGAAGGATGGGAAGGTATCTCGCCCTAGAGGCACGTGTATCATTATCTCATCTCATCGATGGCTTTGCGTGGGTCCTCGGTCAACAAAACCGATCAACATGCAGGAGAACACACCATAAAATGCTGAACGCTTTGAACTCCCAGCGCAAACGAACAGGATGATGAAGGAATGGAAATGGCTTATTCCTACCATACTGATTCTTGAACGGTATTGATACGGGTTTTCTGGGGGGATCGTTCACTTGGTAAAGATTGATAGGCCCACATTAAGTCGCGACAGACGATGATGGAATGCAAGATAGACAGGGGCAGGGAGAGATTGCGTCCGGATCTGCCGTCAATAAGTTCATTGACTTTGTAAAGCGTGAGTTCTTGGTTAACGTCCAAGAAAATCAAGGGCAGAAAAAGGCGGCGGGGAGCAGTAGACTTATAGATATTCGCAGTATTCGAAGCTGAGATTTTATATACAGTAACGAGTTCTGCGAGTTTCTCATAAAGCCGGTTTACCAGATATGGAAAGTTAAAAGACCACGCGCATCACAGTTGGATTCCCCAACCAACAGCTGATCGAAGTCGCAGATTCCGAAACTTAGTTCAGCAGCGCTATCGCTTGTGAATGAGATTGTGTGTCTCATGGGACGAGCTTGTCTTTCGTGGAACCTAGGTGGTGAAAACGTCGAGATAAGCATAAACAGCCAGCGTGGGAGAACATGCAAGCTAGGCGCTCAAATCATGAGACGGAACTGTCGCTTGATGGAAAACGTTGACCACACGAGATCGGGTACGTCGGGCCGGGAGAATTTCGCGTTTGCGTGGTGCGTTTTTGCGTTTTTGTGCGTTCCGTGCGTGAGGGTAGTATGCGTTTTTTGCGTTTTGGTGCGTTTGAGATTAGATTATTATCGCCTTCAACCTCTCACAAAGGCATTACTGGCTATCTAAAATCATGTATCTGTATATTAGCTCATATCATAAGTGAAACCAATGCTTGTAGCATGCACCGTACCTTTGAGAATGCTCGGAACATTGTCCTGTCGGAGAGAATTAAAGTCTTAAGTCCAAACGCATCTCGCATATCAATCAAAATTTGAACGCACATCTCGCAAGTCCGAACGCATGCGTTGTAAAATGAAACGCGTGCGTTGCTGGATCTAACGCATGCGTTCAAAATAAAACGCAACCACGCATCTGATTGTGACACATTGTGACAGGTGCGTTAGGGTGCGTTGGGGATGGTGCGTTCAACCTAAGTTCAACCCCGCATCGTGTCCCTCAGTACTTCTGGTTCGGCAAAGAGCACTTGGTGCTTCATCATACCGTCAGGATACGAATAAAATCGTTTATTCTAGCAGGAACGTCGTCCATTTCTTAAACCTGAGTATCAATACTGCGACTACTTAAGGATGACCAGAAATCAAGATCAATGATCTGACTTTGACTCGGACTGGGATGGCCGCCCACTAAGTAGCGGTTACACTATTCAGATACTCATATTCACAACGTGAGCTTTGTATCTTGTGCATAATAATACTAGATACTGATTGTACATCACTATGTTTTGACAGCAGGATCTAAGCTTTCTTTTTCCGAGTGTGCTTTGCTGATTGGCTACATTTTGGGCCACCATCCTGTAGCAAATCTTCAGCAGTGTCGGGATCCGATGTTGCCTTATGGTTCCTAGATATCATCCGAGGCTTAGTGGTCTTGTCCGCATTGACTTCTTCTCTTGCCCGAAACGATTCCTGCCATTCATTTTCATCGAAGTCTGGCCCAGGCTTTTCAATGTCAACAAGGTAAGAACTCTCTATCATTGCGAAGCAATTAGAAGCCCACCTCAACTTCGGATTCTGTTCCTTCTCTTACACCTTTATCATTCTCTCCTCCGCATTTCCAAGGATACCAGTTATCTTGATGAATTCCAATGTTGAAGCCCCATTGACAATCTCCTGCAAGACCAGCTTCCTCAGGGCCACGTGCTATTATCCTGGTTAGTTGAATCGGCTGGTAATATAGACTGTGGCGATGCCCAGAAGCAAAAACATCAAGAACGAGATAAATTCCAAGAAAACGCACGACTGTCACCCACGCACACGCATCGAACGCATGAACGCATTTTTCCCAACGCATGCACAAAAACGCACACGCACACGCATTAACGCAAATGCACGTGAGTTTAACGCAAACGCAATGAACGCACGAACGCATCACGCAAACGCGAAATTCACCGTGCCCGGGTACGTCAGTCCTCAAAGATATCTACACCTCTGCTCCCGCGAAGATGATGATTCCAAGACAAAGTTTAGCCAAAGAGTGCCTGAACCGATGCATCGTGGCCGAGAAATAGAAGGAAGACGAAGAAAGCGGCGGGGAACATTAGAAAACCACGTGTATAACAAAGGAATTTCATCGACGATTGAACAGTCCGGAAGGCGCCTTGAGGTTGTCACGCAGCGTAAGCGATCTATTGAATACGTGTGAAGCAGCTGGGCGCTCAGAAGAATAAGACGGAACTGCGAGTGGGTGGCCTGGGAAGGGATATACTAATAACCGTCAGAAAGGTCGACAGGCTTCCCGCGAAGGTTGTGGCAATGATCACAAGGCGAAAGATCCTCGACGGCGAGAGGCTTGACGATGAGCGTATGTTTTGCTAATCGTCGAGGTAGGATATTATATTTTAGCTTGAGGGTTCGCCACCTGGAGGTAATCAATCACCCATGGACGCATCAGGTATGATTGCGTTTATGTCGATGAGACCTAGATACACTTTACGGCGTCGAGGCGGCCGAATCCAAGTCCATATTATCGGGCAGCACAAAAGCAGAAAACTGGCGCAGCTGACGCCTAAGCGAAATGAGCACAGAACACAAGCCAAGCAGGGCACCAACCTCTTCCCATCGCGAAGCTGGGTAAGCATCGCGATAACCTCGTCCTGCTCTCTCACCAGAAGCTCGCCACCCGGGAGATCCAGCGCGAGGCGCCTGGCATTCGCTACGGCATTGCGAAAATCGTTGGTCTAATAATGCCGTCAGCGAAGAAAAAAGGGGAATATACTCGGTCGGGTTACCGCATGCAATAAAGCCTGCCTGGCTTGCGGCGTCGTAATTCCCTCTGACTGTTGCACGAGGTCGAGAACGACGACGAGTTTGGTGATGAGGCTCTGGTAGAGGGATGATGGAAGAGTGCGGCCGCCGGGACCCGCCTGCCTGCCAGCCTGCCTCTGCCAGCTTCCTTTCTGCGACCATGTACCGCCACCTCGCCCAGCAGCGAACAAGGCTCTAGACGGCGCCGGCACCGACGTTGGCAGGGGGAAAGCATCAATCAGGGTCGTGCTTCTGATTCTCAAAGATCGGGTTCGGAGCAGCATGGAAATCCGTCTTTTCTTGATTGCTCCATCATTCCTTGCTCTTTGCCTTTCACTCCCATCGCCACTATGCAGGTCAGTCCTTTCCCTGGGTCCCTGGCCGGTCGCGCTCATCGTTCGCAGCTGCCAGCAGAGATTGTGTGTATCGTGCTCGAGGAGCTGCGCGACGACGAGGATGCACTGAGGGCGTGTGCCGTTGTGTGCACTGGGTGGACGCCGACTGTGCAAAAGTATCTGTGGCGGAAGCTGGAGATCACGCTGCACGTACGGACCAAATCGCATCTTCCGCCTTTCAAGCCGACGGTCAGGATAGCACCCGACATACGGCCCTTGTACAAAGCATTCAAGGCGTCGCCCTGTCTCGCCGGAAATGTCAAAGAACTCTCAGTCAAGATACACGGCGACTACTGGCGCTACACGTCGCTTACCACCATCATCTCGAACTTCATTGTCAGCAGGATATCGAGGATATGGCACCGCTATCTGCCCTTTATTCTTGAAAGCCTCATTAACGTCGAACGATTCTCTTTCACCCAACTACCTTCTGCATCCTTTGCTCACGACATGCCCCGACACCGTCAGAGACGCGTTCATCAGCGTCCTGCGGCGGCCGACGCTCAGCACCCTCTCCATGCCATTCGGGTCAGCGCACGAGCTGTTCACGATGCTCTGCGAATGCCCCCACCTCTCAAGCCTTTCCGTAGGCATGATCACTTGTCGCAGTCACGTCGACCTTTCCCTCTACCCCCGTGTCCCTGCCCTCACACCCAACTCGCTTCTCGTATCCTGCGGCAAGTTCTGGTACCTCCGTCTCCTCAACCGCGAGTTCCCTTCCCAGTCGTCGATCCACTTTGACAACCTCCACCGGATACAGATACATGTCGGCATGTGCTATGTAGTGGGCGACGTCAGCGTGGTGAATACCACTGAGGAGGTCATAAGGAGAAACAGGGCTACTCTTCGGCATCTTGCGTTAAACGTCTGTCTAAACGGTATGTTCTTTCTAATTGTAACATTCATAGACTAAACAAGCCTCGTAGAACCTCTTACGACCCTTGTAGACCCAACCTCCCTCCTCTCCGTCGACTTTCAGATCCACTCTACAGCCCGCTCAAGTCAAGAACACCCCGCACCCAGATCCTGGCTTGACTGGCTCATCGCCTCCTTCCCCGTCCCATCCGCCACCGACATCTCCATCGAATCCTGCACCCTCCAACTCGTCCAGTTCTGCCTGTTCGAAGATGTGCGCACGTTTTACGACAAGTGGGAGGCCCTCGATGCGATATTCACTTCGTGGCCCCGCCTAGGCAAGCTCTCCGTGCAGATCCAGAGACAGCCTTACCGACCGGTGTTCTCCCCCGAGTCGGATACCAGGTTTCCTGTCACGAGAGTGGACGTAGAGGACATGTTTCCGCGTATGATGAACGAAGGAAGATTAGTCGTGGTCGAGACTCAGGCTGGAAGTTTTTGAAATGAAATCTGTGTATGTGTATTGGAATTATCAATGTCATGACTCTTTTGGATGGAAGTTGGCCGAGTCGGTGAGGTATCATCTTGCGATGGCAGCACAGACGAGTAGAATCCGATTCGGAGTCTCTTCCGCTGAACAAAGTGCGGTTCCCTTGGAAAGAAATGACTGATGGCTTTGAAGTTGCTGTCAAGAATGCAGTGTCTGTATACCCTCTACTTGCGCCACGTCCGGTTATCTACCTTGCGCCACGCATTTGTTGAATGACATCAACGGTGACTTCGGCAAGCAGCTTTGACGGAAAGATTGTACCTGAGTCACAGTGTACACTAATTTCGACATTGCCAAGGGGAATCAATTCAATTCGTAGAGGTAAGAGTACACGGAAAGCATAGCGAAACGACAGTAAGTAGGTATAATTAACAAGTAGGGTATTGTATCAAATAGTCCTCGTGAAGGAAACGTAAAGGGTGCGTTTCATTAGATACGATGAGAGGTCCAGCTCTTTCGAAGGTACTAAACCCACTCTCAGTACACGAAACTAAGGGACAAAACAAAACTCACTCTCGGGCGCTTCTCCGCGGCTTCATCATCTGAGCTTTCCTCCAGCACCGATTTACGCTTAATGCGAATCATGATAGGGGATCCCTCATGGTCCTAACATAAAACTGTCAGATTTCAGGGACGAAAGAGGGAGAAAGGGCGAACTGACTGAGGGGGTGATGAGCGCAGAGCCACTCGAAGAGGAAGAGGGCACGTCCGTGTCGGACCACGCCGAGAAACGCGACGCCAGCTCTGGAGACGGGGAGCGCGAGCGGCGGGCGTCATTCAGAGCAGGGATGACGATCGGCGAGATCCTCTCCCGCCTCCTCAGCTCCTGAAAGTGGGGGGTAAATTGCCTCGGACGCCGCCCGAGCAAGCGGGCTTCCCGGGTGGATCGAGTCGTCGACGAGAGGCAGGGGGATGAGCGAGACGTATTTCTGGGGACACATGACGGCCTCCTCGATGTCAACGAAGAGGCGCAGGCGGGCGGCGCGTTTGCGGGCGCTGTGGGTCGGGCGGACCGAGGCGCGGTGGGAGTCCGCGATGCGCTCGTACTGGGTCTTGGAGTAGCGCAGCGTGGTGGAGAGGCGGGCGAAGCGGTGGGCGGGGAGGGAGCGGGGCATTATTAAAGAGCAAGTGGTAGTACGCGCTGCGTAGATACGAGGAAGAAGGAAGAGGAATGGTATGTGAATTTCCTGTGTTGGAGCTTATGAACTACCCTTGGACCCACAATGCAAGCAATTAGACGCCCAGGGAGAACAAAAGAACCCGGCTGCTTTGGGACTGTTATTGTTGTTATGACATAGGGGCATGGAAGAACAAGGACAGTCAATTATCGGAGGAGCCAGCCCTGAGAGAACAAAAGAGGGATGTGTCCTGGATAGTCGTAGCCTTTGTTCTAGGAAATACGTTCCTGAATATTCAATATTCCGGCTTTATAGATCCTTCCCTTTCGAGACGCGCCTGTCACGTGCTATTTTTCTTTCGTCTTGAATGGCGACCAGAGCGCACAAAATCGGTTAGTTCTTGTTCCTCCTTCCGCCGATTTGTCAATTAAATCTGTGCTAGGTTCCTTGTTGTTCTGTCCCAACTGCGGCACCCTGCTGGATCTGCCCAAGGATACCGAAACGCATGTGAGCTGCGATCAGTGTGGTCATGAAGAGCCCGCAAGCTGTGAGTCGGTAAACGCAAGTTATTCGACCTGGATTTGACTTGGTGTTCAGCGTATGAAAATATCCGGATTACGACACATTCCCATCCGGACGCGTTTCCCTCTGCCTTACGCCAGAAGAGAAAGACCCAGACCAAGCACCACGAAGGCGCCGATCAGGGCACCGCCGTATGTCGCTCGTCCTGCCTGGCCTGTATTCCTTACAACCGCCGTCTGTCCAGGTATCCGAGAAATGCCCCAGCTGCGGCCACATGGAGGCCTACTCAAAAGAACTACAGGTACGGCGCAAGCAGAATAATATAACCCGAGAACTCAACAAAATGAACAGCTGCGCAGTGCAGATGAAGGGTCCACCGTCTTTTACACTGTGAGTAAACCCTCCCAGCTTCGCCTAGTCACATCCCTGACTGGTATTACTAGTGCGCCTCGTGCAAACACGGCTGGCGCGTGAACAACTAGACGTACACCCCGGCTGTGCAGAACAGCGCGACCACCCCAAACCCGCCCAGGATGCTCGCCGTAGACGCAACCACAACTTCCCGTAGAGGTATCGTGTCCTTGGGTAGCCTATTATCCGTCAGAAAAGACCAGACCAATACACTGGATTTTGCATACGTTGAAAAGTAGAACGCAAGTGTAAACGTGGCCGAAAGTAGCGCTAGCGCGATGTAGGGCAGCAGGCTGACCGGAATAATTGGCTGGAACGCCGGCAGCGTGCTATACAGATTCTGTGACGCCAGTCAGACGGGTCAGATGAGCCTAATAGCAAGCAGCACAAACCTTGACGGCGTTGTATTCGTCCATGGCAAAGGTGTCAGCTCTGCCAAACACGTGTAAGCAACCAATATCAGACTCCCGCCTGCGCTTGCCTGCCTTTCTGAAAACAACCACCACCAGTCCACCTTACTCATCCCGCTCTTCATATCCACATCGCCGCTGTACGTTGTCTCTATCCTTGTCGCCGTTGTTCATGACGCCGGCCGGGTTGTCAAGCCACGCTGACGTACGCTCTTCTCTCCATGCAGATGTCAGCCGCCGAAAAATTGCAAGACCACCCTGTCTACAAGCAGGCGAAATCCAAGGCAGAGTACTACTACAGCCAGCTCGACAAGGAGGTCAGTCTCAGAATTCGGCGTTGTTGCGCAGCGTGCTTATCATGGGCGTAGCTCACCAAGTATCCGGTGCTCATCAACTTGGAGCAACGCACGCAGGTGCCCAAGGGCTACCTCGTCCTCGGCAGCACCTTTGTCATCACCTTCCTGCACATCTTCAACTCCCTCGCTGCTCCTGTCTCCAACCTCGTTGGCTGGGCCCTTCCCGCATACCTATCCTTCAAGGCTGTCGAGTCGCCGTCCCCCCACGATGACGTCCAATGGCTGACGTACTGGGTCGTGTTTGGCTTTTTCAACTTTTTGGAGAGCTTTGCCCTCCGGCTCGTGCTCTACTACGTCCCATGGTATTTCGCCTTCAAGACTCTCTTCATTGTGTGGTTACAGCTCCCTTACTTCCGAGTGCGTGTCCTTTGCTTTTTTGCCTTGCCATTTTACAGCACACGACATTACGCTGTGTCGTGTGACTGGAATTTTTGGGCCGGGCTGTTGCGTTGCTGTGCTTACGTGTCCATCACAGGGTGCCCAAGTTACCTACGTCAATATCCTCAAACCTGTCCTGAATAACATCAGCTCGAGCGGTGTCGTCGCAAAGACAGATACTCTTCGTGAGCGTACTGCCGAGGCAACCGAGTAAACCGGGTTATGTTATAATTACTGTCGATTGACCATAGAACATTTTTTTTCGTATCTTCTTTTCTCTTCCCTTTTTTCATTCGTCCGTGTTCCTCCGTAACGTACTCCGTGCCTTTTTCCTTGATATATGCTGTCCCTGACGAATGGAAACGAAAAGCTAGTACTGTTATGCGTACATGACGCGTGTGACGTCAATGGTGCAGTCTAAGACATTTACCGCCACACTTTCCGCAGAAATTTGACAAGAATTCGACTGGTTCTCGGAAATTTTTAACATCAAATGTTACAGATGGTAACACGACACGTTGTCTAGGTGATCGTAATTTCGCCTACGAGCTCGAGCTTGCTAGACAACATTCCGGATCCGGTGATGACGACGGACCGGCCGCGTCCTACATGGACCGCCAACGACGTGATCTTGACCTCATACCACCATTTATGGACCGTCCCCGGACAAAAGTTTGGAGCGGAACTTTCTCGTCATGACGTTCCTAAGGCCTTTAGTCCCGAAATGCCCCAATTTCTTTACGTGCAGGCCCCCTCTTAGCGAACTGTTTTTTTCCTAGTCTCCCCGGGTATCTCCGTTGCGGCCTAATTTTACTCCTCCCTTCCTTCGCGCCTGTGATTCTTTTTCTCAGTCGCTCGGTAGTTTTCTGATCAGGGCCAAACAATCTTAGTGCTATTGTTGGCTAGGCGCGCGTCCCTATGGATCAGTTCACGACGCGTTTTTTGAGCGGCGATCCCCCCTCTCTCGCCCATATTGATGACGACGCGTAAACCAAAGAGCTTGCATGATATTCTGCAAAGGTTCTACCGGGGTCTTATTGTAACGATTCGCGACTCCGACATTTTTCTGGCTTTCGATGAACATTCGACAGAGCAATGTCGGTATTCATATCACGATCTTTGGGTTCATTATAGCACGACGTCAAAAGCATACAGAAGGAGCCTGATCTATTTCTACTCGAACCTCAACTCTCTAAGCCCAAGTCCCCTGGCCCCAGCTGCCGTGGTCGTTGTCTACATTGGCTGAAAGAAAAGGACATAACGTCAGTGATTTGACCGGAATATCTCGCGTGCTTCAGCTTACTCTTAAACTGCACAGAAAAAAAAGACTCAGCATCGTGACGAAACCAAAACGAAGAGGGAGACAACTCACCACGGCAACGATCTTGTCGTCGGTCCAGAAATCAATCACGACTTGACCCTGGCCCGTCCCGTACGAAGGGTAATGTTGGTACCAAATTTCGTTGTCTCCTTCCAGGACCGGTGCGCCCTCTGGCCTGAAGAACAGCGTACCCGGAGCACGTATAAGTTTGACGTCTA
>JAUDZF010000359.1:0-22281 GCA_030407055.1 Armillaria mellea | reverse complement strand
GACCTACATCGCTTCGACCACCTCTGGTGTTCTTTTTCGACTCATGTTAACATCCTCTGGGGAAACCTCCGTTTGACGTCTCACGCATTTGCACGTCCTACATCTTCCCTGTCGCTCGCTCTTTACTCTTCGTTTTTCGCATCTTCTGGATCTAGGACGCCTCTAGCGTCTGAACCTGGGAACGTCAGTGCCGTTGCCCTTGGTCGCGAAACTGTTGACGGGGGAGAAATATGGGCTTTGATTGACACCAATACAGCTATGGGAGCTCAAGGCAGAGGGCTGGGAGGACATTGTTCGCGATGACGAAGTTTCAGAAATCATTCGGGCTGCCCTGAGGGATACTTTTGGAAGTAGTGTGGAACAAGACGATGCAAACATGGATCTGGAGCTGTTGGACATGGCAGTTGATAGGTAAGCTTTCATCTGTTCACTTTCGGTGGGAATTGAACGCATCTCGTCTCAGGCAAGGGAGGCTTGTCGTTTTGCTGTCATACGCTAGCGGGGAAGAGGAACATATATATACGAACATGGATACAGGTGGAATCAGGCGAATTTATTCATTGGTTCACCTTACATTGTCCAACGATGCGTTTGCTGTGGACAGTGTGAGGCGTTCCGTACCAAAGTGTGGGTTTCAAGTTATATCTCTCAGGACCTGTTATGATTCATAGTAGAAATTTTGACAGACCTCATCTTCCGGTGCCCCATGCATCCTAGACTGCAGCTCATCCAGGACGGGAAACTCGTAGCCATCCAGGTTCGGAGATGCAATTGCTCTTTGCGCCACAGGTAACCAGTCTGCTCACACTTTCATCTAACGTGGCTGATTCTTCTTTCAAGAGTCTCAATATAAAGATCGGCTAGAGCTCCGATCTAAGGCGGATCGGACATTGGGTGTTGGTAATCACACATTCAGATAGTGCTATTCTCATGCTGACCGCGGCAACCATAGATGAAAGTTCACATTGATATGGACAAGGTCAAAAACTGTAAACTCACAGATATTTGATTATTTATTTCTCTTTCCAAGGAATGCTCATTGCGCCTTAGGACCCGGGGGCCGGTTACTCGATCAAATCTGTCATGACGCAGGCAGTACTATATGGCTCCCTTCCGAACGTGAGTAAACGAGAATCTTACAGATATCATTCTCTTCAACTCCCGTAGAACCCGTTGACCTTTAACCTTTCCTCCTGATGTTGATGAAGAAGCTTGATGCAAGGCGCCGAACAATTAAGCCAAGCCATATTGCAGTCAGGTAGACCGTCTCTGTCAAGCGCTGGAATGCTCATCAATGCGTTCATAGATCCCGTCTTGGTACAAAGAAATCACGATCTAAGCGCCCACCTGACAAAGTCGTAGGAACGTCTCAGCTTTTTGATACAGTTTATCAATGCAATGCTGTACTCGGCAAGGTTTGTGCAAGGATAACTTCTTGAGAGCATTCCATTTACATGCTTGTTTGAATACAGCTTCCCAAAGATGCCGCCAAACCTCGCAGCAAGACGCCGAAAAACTGTACGCGTCACATCAGTTATGGGTACAGCACAACGATTTTCTTAGGTTCGTCAAATTATGATTCTCAAAGCTAACTGCCATTTTCACAAATAATGAACGATATTAATTAGTATCAGTCACACCAAGTCATAGCGTGCTCCACGACACCGTTCTGTCTTACATGAATGATATCCAAGAAGGTCACTATGAAGATGTGATACGGACAATTCTTCCGCATCCGCATAGCCGAACATCGGGACACTGGATTCAACGGATACCTGACATCACATTGAAGCTCGCGCAAGCCACAGGCGGGAACACCGGAGAGTTCATAGCTGAGGCTAATCGTATCGTATTGGTGAGTTGGTTTTTGTTTCAGATACCTTCAGCGAGTGACTATAGACAGATCGTGCTGAGGTCCGCGTTCGGACTATCGGGAATATAATCAGGGAGTCTATGGCATTGATCTTCCCATGATAACCCATGGACGAGCGACATAAATGTCATCAATGTTGTCCAAGGGCTGTTTGATGCAACAACACGGCTAGTTGAATCGGTGACTGCAAGTGCAGGGCATGCTATAACGGACGATGAAACTGCAGAACAACTGCCTGAACTCGCTGCCATACTCTTCGCATGTATGCAGGAACGGCTAGATTATCTGTCAAGGTCTGCCATATTGAAATCATAATAGCTCTATACTAACCGCGACATGCAGATCCGAAGAAACCAGCGTGGAACAAGAGAGACGCATCCTTCTTAACAATTTCACCCATTTGCGGCCAGAGGTGTTGGAGATCTTGAGTCAGTGCCCTCTGGAATGAGTCTATCTCCTTCTGATTTCCTCTCCCTCTTGAACCAGGAAAAAATGGACACCCAACAGCTGCATTTTCTCTTGCCGAGAAATATCGTGACTTTACCAGCTTAGCGGCATTATGCCACAGGGAGACCATTTATCCTCCCGAGCAAAATCTGAATGCGGCCCGAATCCAGAATTATATCGAACTGTACAAAGACGAGTTTGCGACTGAGCTGTATCGGTGGTACATTCAACATGGTAAGGACGTCCGTGTCAGGGCAGCCTAGCGCTGATGATGCGATATAAGGCGAATTACGAGTGCTTTTCTCTCTCGACGAATCTCACACAGGGTATATGGACAAGTTCTTCGCTGATAATGCTAATCCGCTGATATCATGGATACATGATCTGGGTCACGGACGATATGCGTCAGCGGCTCGGGGCGTTACTGATCGAGTCAAGCGAAGCTATCAATATAGCCTCGAAACAAGTAGGGACGGTTTCGTTCGTTCGTGTAACATGGACTCACTCTTTGCCTTTAGCTCATGCTTAGTATCGGCAAGTTGTCTCATCTTGCACATGAACAAGAAACTTTAGCACCCTCTGATGACGACATTTCGGACGGTTTGTTATTAGCATCAAGTGTCAAGAACACTGTAAACTGACACGTTTTTGCAGCCTTCCATGATGGCCTTGACTTTGTCAGCGTTCACGAAAGCTTGCTTGAAGAGTTCAACGCTGTACTTGCGACACTGAAGGGCCGACAGTCTCTTGACAGTCAGACAGACGCAATCATCAAGCAGAAGGCCACTCGTCTGGCTGATCGGCCAGCATTAACGCAGGTCTGTTTTCCGGCTTTCACCCCGAAAATATCTTTCGACGGTGCTACAGGTGTTCAAAGATTTTGTCCGGAACGTGCTGCAAGGAAAGGTTCTGTCAATCGAGGATGCGGTGGACGTACTGTCTCTTAAAGATAACAATGAGACGCTCGGGGACTTTGCCATGGCACTCCACTTACTCGCCGGAATCCAGGTCTGTGTGAAGGTTCGCTTCGCTTGTGCAATATTCTCAGTCTTGACAATAGGACATTCCTCGTGCCCGAAAGACATCTGCCTTCAGAACTGTGTGGAGACGGATATATATCCATGACGAGTGGGTGTATCAAACCACATTAAATTTTACAACCCAAGGCCTTATTTGTTTTTTTATAGCTGGAATACTATTCGGCAAACGGCCAATGTTTCTGATAGCGAGCTCAGTGAACGCTTCCGTGGCACGGCGCTGTATGCCACGTTTTGTCATATCTTGACACAACCCGATCAGCCAGATGGCTATGAGACCATCCCTGATGTGTCGCTGATAATACCGACAGTCGACGAAGTCTCATCAAGATGGCCGGGTATGCCAGCTGACGAGGTTGAGAGTATTGTGCAAGATTATACATTCGAGTGCGATACATTGGGTGATCTAGAGTTGAATGATGTATACTACCGGATACGAGAGCTAGCGGAGCAGGATCTAGAGGAGGCTCGTATATGATGGTAAGGGCGTCTTTGTTTTGACCATGTTGTCGAGAGCTATTGTTATATGTATGTCTACTTGGTAGACGAGGCTTTCAATACTATTGCAGTACTAGCTATCGCCGCATGATTCACTCGTCCTTTACTCGGCACGACTGAAATGAGTCAATTACACCCGTTAGGCGCCTATCCCTCAGTTCAGAACTCGATGCTACCTCATGAGGGCCTCACGACGAAGCCTCGTTTTATGATCGGTCAACATAGAATTCACATACCTGGGCATCATTCCGTCTAACCCGTCTCGTTTTGACCATGAGGATTATCATAAAGCTTCCCTTCGCATGTCAGGTAAAACAGCTGCCCTCATGTCCACACGGTCACAATCAATCGACAGCCCTCTCGAAACTTCTCATCCAGCACTCTCGCTCCTATTCCAACCAGATGACCCAACACGCACAGATATCATCGACGGAAACACTGGTCATCTGTACTACAGCGTGGACACCATCAAACAAAGAAAATATCAGTTAACCCTCGTACGAAGGGCAGCTAGTCCCTTCGATGGTGCATCGACCGTTGCAGAGGAGACCACTGTTGCTTCATTCGAATGGCATAGGTACAGGTCGGATATGATATCGTTTGGAAATAGCATGCCGATTCCCGTGAAGGGCTGGTTGAAGAGAAGCATGAATCCCTTTAACACGTACGTGTCACACCCGTTTCCAATGAGAGAGGCTGCTGTCTGACGGCCGCGGTGCTTTTAGGACTGTGTCCTTCAAAGACCAAACCTGGAAGGCATATCAATGGAAAGGGAATTCAGCTGGTCTATCCTTGACAGTTAGCCTGAATGCGCCAATTAACTTAGCCGCAACAACTCACGCGTATACAGCTATACTCCGGCAACAACGCATCACCTGTCGCCAAGTTTCACAGACAATGCCCTCCCAGCAACTCGCTGCCCCAGGGCTCACCGGCGTCTTTAGTGATCTATGATTGTGATATCAGTAGTTCAACAAAGCTCGATCACCTCGTGGCCTCCTTCCTCTACCTTGAGAAAATACGTAGAGAAAAAGAGGAAGGAGGGCCACGTCACGATACGCAGCCTCAAGACAATGGGGACAGCATGGCGTTGAGCTTATTAGGAAGGCCTTCAGCACAGTACGAGTGAAAGTAGGATTAGCGCTCGATACAATAATAGATTGCGAAACAAGGAGTATTACAGCTGACCGGTACGCGGACACTCCCAGAACTTGTAACTTTGTGCGCATTGACTTGCCATTTCGAACTGCATAGACGCTCGAGCTGAGTAAACTGCAGCTTACAAGGTAGAAGGAATACCCTTACCTGCTCGTCTGTCCGGCATACCAAAATCCTCTTGGTCTCAGGGTGACCCTTGCTCACGTCAATAACCACGCCTTCCTTCTGATCGGCGTCTTCATTGGCGCTCCCCGCTCCAGAGTAACCAAGGCATTTCAACCTGGCTCCTACAGCATTTCTGAGTTCGACACTTCTTTCCCCGATCCCCCCCGAAAAAACGAGCGCGTCAACCTTGCCATCGAGCTTCAAGTGGTAAGAGCCGATGTAGTTCAAGACACGATCTTTGAAGAGATCAAAAGCCATTCGATCGACAACGGAGCCTTCATTCGCGCGTCTGGTTATGAGCCCAAAGTCAGTCGTTCCCGTCAGAGATTTCCATCCCGACTTGGAGTTTAAGATGTGTTCGGCCTGTGGATTTTATCCGATATTGGATATACAGAATAAGTACCGCGTTGAAAACTAACCTGGGTAACGTGTAGCTGCGTTGCGACTTTGGGATCATGGCTTATCCTTCCCGCCTTGTTGGTGTAGTGAAAGATGAGACTAGGATCAATCGCGCCAGAACGCGTTGCCCCGGAAGCCCATTGATGTATCGTAAGAACACCCCTCTTTCACAGCACACACAGACGCGCCAGAGCCGAGATGAAGTATGATCAAATTGAGTGTGGATGGCGGCTAATTAAGTTAGTTTAGCCGGTCGTCGCAATTTCATAAAGTGGAGTAGGAGCATGCCTTATTGAGGAATTGCGCAAGAGCGCGTAGTATGAACGCATCTACGATTGTGTGAGTAATGATAAGGAACGGGGAACCACTACATACAACTGAGACCGTGAAATCCATATTTCTTTAAACCTCGTTTCTTCGCGATTGTCTGATCGATGGCATAACTTGCGATATGCGGCGGGATGGAACGATGAAAAGCTGTATCAAAGAACGCGATCGAGTTCGCGTTTGGAAGGACAGAGATACAGGACTTGATAACAGCGAGGGCCGCTCCGTTATGCCTATGTAAACTTGAGCTCGTAACGATAAGCAATTGCGTGAAATACATACAGAGGTGCCAGGTCAGATAGCTTTTCGATATGATGATAAGTCTCGTCGCTAATGACGGCGGGATCAGTATAGTCCCCGCCGTGAACGACACGATGGCAGACTTGAACAATTTGGTTCTTGTCAATATTTACTTTGCTCTCGAGCGAGTCAAGGAAATGAGCAAATGCGGATGCATGTTCCGCAATGGCTGGAACTTCCTCGTTCTTGATATTAGGCGTCTCGGATGTGATTGCCAACGGTATAAACGAAAACTTGACTGGCGGGGCAGTGATATTGGAGATCGACGAAGTCAGGAGCAGCTTGGGCGACTCTGCGTTGTCGCCTACGAGTTCGTGGAGAGAAATCTTCAGTGAAGAGGAACCGGCATTCGCAGAGAGGATTAAGCCAGTTCTCGAAGCAGGTGTGACATCAGACATAGTTTTTATCGAGGAATCTAAAGGCCCGACGACGTTGCTTTTGATTCACGAAAGCACTCGGACCTAAATGCCCAATTGTCTTGGGACTTGCTTGTGGACGCTGAGGTCACTACAAGATAAATTGCCGGCTTTGGTCTGGACTTTACGAGACAGCGATTAGAAAACCCTGAGAGAGGCTCAAGGTGTTGAAAGGTCTGTTTGGATGGAGAATATGCTGTCGCGGAGAATCCAGGCCAAGTAAGTATGCGGTATGAAGATATCATAGGAGCACATATTATGTTTAGGGCGGATCTTGATGCCACCTCGGATCCTTGGTCTAGACCAAGGATAGCGACATTTCAGCACTGTAGCTGTTGGCGACACGTACTCCGAATCCCCGACATTTGATTCGTTCGGTACGTCACAATCCATACCTTGGTTCCACTACTCCTAGCCAGAGCCTGGATATAACACGATTCAGCTCTGGTACGTGTTACACGTGCACTTTCTTACCTATATGCACCGAGTTCACTGCCAAGTACGGCGGGACTGCGATAGGAACTTCCTCCTGTGTAAATATTTATGGATAGTCAGTTCTGAGGACACCAACAGACTTACTTGGATCCGTCGAGTATAGAGCCATTACACAATAAAAACAGGAATACAAGTCCACTGTAGCTGGCGGAAAGTAAAGGGATTCGTCGATCCGAGTTCAGGGTGTCAGGGGTCCCGCCAAGACAAAGTTTGTTCCTCCAATAACATCATCTCTCCAACTAAACGTTGGCTATATAAACCCTCACCACGCAATGGCTTATCCGCTTGCCAAAAGCCTACCTTTCCATTACGCACCTGAACTTTACCTGCAAAATGCCAGGCCAAGTCTTGTTTCAACCTAATCCTTTGCCGGATCCTTCGCAGCTCTCAGACGCGTTCCTCGACTTCAGCGTCAAGTTGGACACCCATAACTATCTACCTGCTGATGAACTTAAGGCTGTTCAAAAGTTCAGGCGTGCAGCCGATTATATTGCCGCAGGTGAGCCAACATGACGCGTCGTCGCGACGATGGCTTATGACTCTGTTCACAGCAATGATCTTCTTGAAAGACAATGTTCTCTGCGAGAAGGCTCTCACATACGAGAATATCAAGCCTCGTCTTCTTGGTCACTGGGGAACTTGTCCCGGTCTTATGATGGTCTATGCTCATCTGAACAGAATCATCCGCAAGACCGGCTTGGAGGCGTTGTATGTTGTTGGCCCTGGTCAGAAATACTTCTTCTACTTCTTTTTTACTCTATTGCTACTGGACACGCCTAATAGGACATGGCGCCCCCGCCATTCTATCTTGTCTATGGCTCGAAGACTCTATGAGCGTCCTTCTTCCAGAATACACTCGAGATTACAAAGGGCTCAGAGGGCTAATCTCAAAGTTCAGTGCTCCAGGTGGATTCCCCAGGTCGCTTGCTCCTCTGATGCTCCATTTCATGCTCTGACTTGCACCTTTTCAGTCATATTAATGCCGAAACTCCGGGTGCTATCCATGAAGGTGGAGAATTGGGATACGCGCTCAGTGTCTCCTTCGGGGGCAGTGATGGATAAGCCCGATCTCGTCGTAGCCTGCGTCGTCGGTGACGGTGAAGCCGAGACTGGCCCCACTGCCGCAGCGTGGCACGGATTCAAGTACATCGACCCCGCCGAGTCTGGCGCTGTCCTCCCAATCGTTCACGTTAATGGCTTCAAGATTTCGGAACGCACCATCTATGGAACGATGGATGACAAGGAAATGACTGCCCTTTTCACGTACTGTTCCCTTTTTCTTGTCTGTTATAGTTAATCCTGACTCCTTTGAAACAGCGGTTATGGCTATCAAGTGCGCATCGTTTCTGACATTGATAACATCGATAACGATCTTGCTGCGTCTATGGAATGGGCGTTGGCAGAGATTAGGAATATTCAAACGGCAACTCGGACCGGAAACCCGATCGTCAAGCCTCGCTGGCCTGTTATAATCCTTCGTACACCCAAGGGTCTAGCTGGCCCCAAATCATTCCACGGCGAGCTTATTGAGGGTTCCTTCCATTCTCACCAGATTCCGTTGCCGAACGCTAAAACGTCTTCGGAAGAACTTGCAGAGCTCCAGAGATGGTTGAAGAGCTACAGGCCGGAGGAGTTGTTCACAACGGAAGGCTCTCCTGTGGATGAGATCCTCAGCCTAGAAGAATCCGAGAAGAAGCTCGGTCAGAAGAAGGAGAGTTACAAGGCATATGTACCGCTGGACCTTCCTGAATGGAGTGGCCTTGCCGTAGAGAAAGGATCGCAAGAAAGTTGCATGAGGGCCATCGGAAGGTTTTTGAAGGAGGTTGTCAACCAGTATGTTCATGGTTTAAAATACTACATGCCGACTCCTCATCCTTTTCTCCCCAGAAATCCTTCCACCTTCAGGATATTCTCACCAGATGAGCTCGTCTCCAATAAGCTTGATGCCGTTCTCGAAAGTAGTGGTCGTAATTTCCAGTGGGACATTGCTTCCAGAGCAAGCGGCGGTCGAGGCTAGTATTATCAGTGCTATATTACGTCTTCTAACGGCCGTCCTAGTCGTCGAGATCCTGTCCGAGCACACCTGTCAAGGTATGCTCCAAGGATACACACTCACCGGACGAACTGGTCTCTTCCCGAGTTACGAAGCCTTCTTGGGTATTGTGCACACAATGATGGTACAATACGCCAAGTTTGCAAAGATGGTACGCTACATGCCTCATTACCTGCTTGCACCTTTTTCACATCATTGTTTCCAGGCTGCTGAGACGTCTTGGAGGCAAGATGTAGGATCCATTAACTATCTTGAGACGTCGACATGGACGAGGCAAGAGCACAACGGGTTCTCGCATTAGAACCCGTCGTTCATTGGAGCCGTCCTCAATCTCAAGTCCATCTCCGCCCGCGTATATCTTCCCCCTGATGCCAATTGCTTTCTGTCCACTGTCTCCCACTGCCTGAGGGCCAAGAACTATGTCAACCTGATGGTCGGTAGCAAACAGCCTACACCTGTCTGGCTCTCAGCCGAAGAAGCCGATCGCGTGAGTTCTTCTCGCGCCTCGTACAAGCACAATACTAAACATCTATTCAATAGCACTGTGTCGCCGGCGCCTCGGTCTGGAAGTTCGCCAGCGTTGATGACGGAGTCGACCCTGATGTGTACGTCAATGTTACCCTTTCACATTTCACTTCACTCAACAATCTCCACCGTAGTGTTCTCGTCGGTATCGGCGTTGAAGTTACCTTTGAAGTCATCGCGGCGGCCTCTCTCCTCCGCAAATACGCGCCCGATCTTCGCGTACGCGTTGTGAATGTCACTGATCTGATGATTCTGGCCGCCACGGACTTACACCCTCATGCATTGTCCAAGGATGCCTTCAACAATTTGTTCACCGAGGACAAGCCCATCCACTTCAACTACCATGGGTATCCCATTGAGTTGAAGGGATTACTGTTTAGCCGGTCGAAACTCGACAGAGTATCAATCGAAGGATACAATGAAGAAGGCACGACGACGTCTCCGTTTGATGTGAGTTTGGTTTTTGTTGTGGTTTGTAGGGGACCATGAGTTCATTCCCTAGATGATGCTTGCTAATCGAACATCCCGCTATCACATCGCCCAAGCTGCTGTTCGTGGGGGCGCTCTCACTAACCCTAAGGTTGCTGTCTCAGCACACGAGACCGAGAGTTACTTCAAGCACCTCGCGCAGAAGGAGAAAGATTATATTTATGCTAATGGACAAGGTATGGTTTCCGAGTCACTAGCTATTCCGTGTTCGATACTCATGGCTCTGTCAGATCGTCCGGATATTTTCGAAGTGCCAACTTTCAACTGAAGCACTGGCGTCGTGTTTTTGAACCTCGATCGTGACTTATGTCCCAATGTAGGGAGTCGATGATTGTTGAATGTAGGAGTTTGGGAGGATTTTTTCATGTATCATATTGTATATCCAGAATCAACATACATAGACAGTCGGAGCATATCGCTCATAACGGTGTAGTCGATGTCTTCTTGAGGAAGTATCATTCATTTGTTCTCCTCTTCGACCACATTCCGGATTTCTCTCCACTCCCACGAGGCTATGATATCTCCGGCGCCATTTTTGACAAATGTCTTTGTCGAAAATTCGTATTGAGTGTAAACTTGGTAGAGGGTCTTGCCGCTGTCGTCCTGGTCAGTGATGGTGGTGTTGCAGGGATTGTCGGGCTGAAGGGTCAGTATCAAAGAGGCGTTTTGGGACATTGGAGCTGTCATCCAAAGGCCTAGGAACTCTGCAGCTTTATAGGTATAGCATAGCCCTAGGACCACGGGACGTTGACTGTGGCGGCCAAGGCAGTACTTGTACTAACTTAGATGATCCTTCCATGCTCTAAAGCTGCGGCCCTTAGTGAATCTCGCTGAGTAGCAATCTGAGGCCTAGCGCTGGAGTTTGAAGCTTTGAAGGTCTGGTTATCATGGGCGACCGGCGAGACCTGAAACGATCTGTAGCAATCGCGCCGACCCATGCGTACGCGCCACTAATGTGCCCCAACGTTTTCTATATTTGGATCGCGAGATCATCCAGAGCACATGGCATGTGGTACGCCGTCCCCTCGTGCCATAGCATTAGTACGCTACCGGACGCCTGTATCGGATGATGACCTACGCGCGACGGTACCTGATAGAGAACTGTAAATGTTTACGTCCGAATCAGTAAACGTTCAAGGCATGGAGGAGAAACGAAGGCGCTCAAATGGGGAAAGCTCCTCTCTGTTGCTGAACGATCCAGTTTTGAGGGAACTGAGGATCGTGGGTAACTACTAGGGGACTTTTTCGGCTAAAAGTGCTGCGAATCCCGACGCAGGACAGGCTCGACGATTACGCACGTTCGTTTCAAATACTATCAGAGAAGCACCTAGCGCCGAAGAGTGTTATCTCCCGTTGATGGAGCGTGCATTATCCATCACGCATCATGCATCAGTATACAAATATTCAAAAGTAGAGTCGTCCCTTGCGATGCTTAAGAAGGCTTTTCTTCCTGTCAATTCCCTCCACGAGACGGTCAAGAATCAAGGATGGCGCCTCTGAAGAGTGTTTCCCTAATTTTCGCGTACGTCCGGTTTGTCTTGCTCTTTGTGAAGGCCTGACGTATCTTCTATAGTTGCGGAACCGCCCTGTTCTCTGATGGTATGACTGTTCATCGTATTCGGACCATGTTGACTGACCATCCCGGTCCTTGGATGTAAAGGTTACGCCAATAACATTATCGGAAGTGGTGAGCCTATGTATCCTCCCAGTGTGCTCGATGCACCGCTAACTGCGAACGACAGTGAACACTCGTCAGTACATCTCCATTCTATCAGAGAACTGACACTGACACTCAAGGGACAATAGTTCTGAAGCGTATCTACGGGAACGAAGTGATCAAAGCCAAGAACTACAGCACTCTTGTGAGTAGCTTGGCTTTTGCAGGTACAGTTGTTGGAATGCTTGTTTTCGGTGCGTCGTGTGCCAACATATTCACTGTATTTTATCAATATACCCCCACATAGGTTATCTATCCGATAAAATTGGACGCAAATTTGGCATGGTCAGTCCGCCTTACGCCCACCCGACCTGCGAACCTCGACTAATTACACCACTTCTAGATGACAGCTACCGGCATCGTTGCCCTCTTTTCAGGTTTGTCCGCGGCGTCTTCGGGCGCTCATCACAGTGTCGATGGATTGTTAAGTATGCTCGCCGCCTGCCGGTCAGTCTACGTTCTTTTCGTCCAACTTTATTTGCTCAACAGCTGCATTCAGGTTCCTTCTCGGTATCGGTATCGGCGCCGAGTATCCTTGTGGATCTGTGGCTGCTTCAGAGAACTCCGAAGAATCCACCATAAGCAAGAATGCCCAGCATCGGTGGTTTACTTTGGCAACCAGTGAGGAGATCGGTATTCAAAATACTGGCCGCTGGCTGACGCTCGCGTAGATACCATGATCGACGTCGGTTTCGTGATTTCGGCCTTTGTTGTCTTGGTATTGTATTGGATGTGAGCGTATCCTGGCTTTGGGTGTGTTTCTCTCTGGCTGAACGTGACGATGGGATAGTTTCGGCGAAAACCATCTTCGTGCGGTGTGGCGTCTCTCCTTGGGACTCGGAGTAGTTCCTGCCTTGGCCGTTTTCATCTGGCGTCTTCGGATGGATGAGTCTGAGCGATACAAGAAAGATTCTATGAAGCGTGTTCGTATCCCTTACATGCTTGTCCTGCGTCGGTACGGAGGATCATTGGCCGCTATTTCCTTTACCTGGTACGGTGTTTTCAACAGCTATGTTCCGTACTAAACAACCCCTGCCAGGTTCCTATATGACTTCATTGTGTGAGCGACTATATCTCATCTAGATCATCAAAATGATTTCTCACACTTTTTTTTCAGGTATCCGGTCAGTAAAATAATAATACCGACCGTCTCCGTTTTCTGTTGGACTCACCAGCGTACAGTTCGGTATATATTCTTCCACTGTGATAAACAAGTAGGCGCCTGTTTACATGGCGAGATTGGTCCTCTGACAGTATGACAGCATTACTGGCGGCTCCGAGAAGCTTAGCATCGTATTTGGATGGAACGTTGTTATCAAGTATCCCTTCCTTTCCTCTTATTCAGCCGTAACGTTGACCATTCGTGGCAGTCTGTTCTACATCCCAGGTAAAGTGACGTGCATGGACCAGAAGTACAGAGTTACTCACCTGGCATAGGAACCCTCCTTGGAGCCTTCGTTGTCGACTACCTGGGGCCAAAGTGGACGATGGTAAGTAATGTTCTTAGACTGAACCTAGTATATATATATGATTCGCCGACAGATTGTAGGACTCTTAGCACAGGCCATCATCGGGTTCATCATGAGCGGATGCTATGAGCAGTAGGTCAACCACGTAGAAATAACTGATAGCTGATCAACGCTCAGGCTTGCCTCGCATGTGGCTGCATTTGCTGTAAGCTAGTCCTTGCAACGTTTCCGCCAAGTACTCATTCAGATCATGCCAGGTCGTCTATGGGATCTTCTTGAGTTTTGGAGAATTAGGTAAGAATAACTGCAGGCGTCTAGGTTGTTAAGTCACCGATGACAGGCCCCGGCAACAACATTGGTCTCCTAGCAAGCAAAACAAGCCCCACAGCTATTCGGGGACAATTTTATGGAATAGCCGCGGCAGTTGGAAAAGTCGGTGCATTCGTTGGTACATGGGGTGAGATCTAGGCCGTTTTGCAGCCGTCATATATTGAACATAAAATATCCAGCATTCCCTCCTATGATTACTGGTAGATCGAAATCCTCGAGGATCTGCAAAATGCTGATGGTGTATTGCAGCGTTCGGCGGGGAAGACACGACCAGAGGAAACACGGGGCCTTTTTGGGTTGGCAGCGGTCTCGCCATCTTGAGCGCCATCGTGACTTACTTGTTCATCAAACCTTTGAGCCATGATGGTATGGTCCAGGAAGACATTGCAGTAAGTGGAGTGGAACGGTTGTTTGTACGTCACTTAACAATTATTTAGTTTCGACAATATTTGGAATCGAGGGGCTATGATACCTCGCAGATGGGTTTGGGAGGTGAGAGCGAGATTTCATCAGATACAGTTGAAGAGGACGAGAAGAAAGTTCCGGTGTAGTCGGATTTCATGATCACGTAGCTTTGTGATCTGTCGTTTATGACTTTGGCAGATTGTAATTAATGACCGGTAACGAGTTGCCATTCAAGACAGAGAAAGACTAGATTGACAATCAGCTTCACGTGAAACGTGACTGTACATGGCAATAGGGCGTGGGTTGTCTATTGCTCCATATCGGTCCCACCGCTTTTTCCTGTCTTTGCCAGCTCGTTTCTATAGTTGGAGTTAATGAGGGGCATGTATATGTTGCAGCGTGGTGCGTACCTCAACTGCACGCTGAATTCATCTTCGATATCATCATCATCCCAATTATCTTCCCAGAGCTTGTCGCCACCAGACTTTGCTGCACCGGGAGCGGCTCCATTTAGGTGTGCCATATCCGTTTGAGAGTCATCCCAGTCTACGATAAGAAACGTTCGGATAAAGCTGAGCAGAACAACAGAGGGTTTGAATATACCTGCTGTCTCGAACTCCTCAAATTCATCATCTTCCTCCAATAGACCAAGTGTGGTAACTTGTGGTTTTTCCTCTGTCTTTTCCTCCTCTTTATCTTTCTCCTTCTTTGGTTCGACAGGCTTGGAAGTAGACGCAGAGGACGACATGATGGTGAGTTAGGTGAAGGTGGCACGTGAAAGAGACGCGTAACGTTTGTTGGTGCATGTTTGCTTTCTCTGAATTTGATCATCTCCCTCATGAAATCTAAGACTACATACATTGAACGTCTTTTCTTCATACGGATCGTTGAATCAGGTTTACGAGACCATCATGAAACAGCGTTCGAAGTTAAACGGATCTTCTGTTGATCTTCTGACTGACCCCGCACTCGTTCACATTCACGCCACTCGTTTTGTGACCGGGCGTTTGAAAATTGCGCTCTGCCCGACAACCTCCATGATGCCAGCGTCTGGTATCTGGGTGCCGTTTTTCAGGGTTCTCCGTGGGTCATATGCTCTCTGGCGTCTATCTCGGGGCACTTCTGTGAAATTCTCATTCAAACTCGACACAGACTTATGGTTCTGAATACAAGATGTGTTCCACACGTTGTGATTTTATGAATGTCTGGGGTCACGATTTCTCCGTACCGTGGTACCGCGGCGCTTGGGACCATGAACTGGCGTCTACTGAGCCTTCCCATATAACGTCCATTCACGGAATTCACAAAGTTCTCCGTCTGAACCTTAAGGCACCGAGAAACACAGTTACGACACTTTCCGAGTCATAATCCCTGGCCATTCATTCCTTCGCGTTAACGGCTCAGCTTTCTGCTTGCACACTTTCACACCAGGTGATTGTTATTTGTGGCCGCAATCAAAGGCTTTCTTGCTTATCGCACGTCAATTAGTCTACTTTACCACTGCACCCCCACATGTGTTCTCTTCCTACTGTTTCTGCTCCTATTTCTGCTCCTGCTCTTGATATGACGCCTGGGAGGAACCTAACCTGTAAGTTGTGGATGATTAGTGCAACAGAAAGGCGACTGATCATTTTATCCAGATAAACTTCCGTCACTTGTCGAATACCATCGGCAAGGGTGGCAATCCACTTGTTCAAGCGCCGCTGTCGTTGTATGTCCGTCGCAAAATCTAGACGATATGTTTGCTGAATGCATTGGACAGACAAGCCTGCTTGCTGCAGTGGCTGCAGGTCTACTTTCAGTCATCAATGACGTTGTCAGCGATGCCAATTTCCAGCAGACCGCGAATCCTCATGCCCTTACGGCTCTCCAAGTCATGTCGTTCGGGGCCATCGTATTTAATGCGAGCGCAACGATTACGTCTCTACTTCTCATCGACGAACTGGGCGACCTTCCGGATATTGCCTCTGCGGATCCAGACAAAGCTTTGAAGGGCTTCGTCTCGAAATCCCACGACCTTTTAGTCTACTATGGGATGAAGAACACTTGGATCTGGACACGATGGCATTGTAAGTCTTATTTTAAATATTCATTAATGCCAGTAATCTGAAGTAGACTCTTGTTCCGCAGGGATCATTTCGCTAATTCTAGGGGCATGGTGCCTCTTTGCGCAGGTCGCTGTGTTCGTTTGCATTTCCCAGACAACGGCAGTAAAAGTAATCGTGACCGTAGCTACCGTCTTTGCAGTTCTGCCTATGTGTAGGCTGATACCTAACTTCCGAGTCCTGAAGGCTGACGCTACGGCTACCAGTCCTTCAGACCAGTCGTCAGGGAAATCGTTTTCGCTCCCCTATCAGTATGTTTAGTAGATGTCCAATAGTATCTTGATACAGGAACGGTTTGAAGTGTTTCGTAGCCTGAGGAAGAATGGCAAGTGGCAATACAATCTTTTGAAACGAAGCCTTCTCTACTTGTCAGACCGAAAATGCCAAAGTTTACAGAACTAGCCCAATATTCTGCGTAATGCTACATACCTACTTCTATCAATTTCTTCTTATTCGTAACGTGTTGACCGCGACGAAGAAACGGCACTTGAGACGGTACACATTGTTTCCCAACAATATAAAGAACAGATGCGCATTTCAAAGACTCTCCGGGGTCAACCAAAAACAAACATGACTGATGTCTACGGGCCGAGTGAATCGGAAGCAAAGGACCTTACTGATGCACAACACCAAGGCCGTCCCAATTTGATCAGGCGTCTAGAGTAAGTTGCAAGATGCGTTTCCCAATTTTAGACGCAGGATCGGACAATTGCAGAACCTCCCGAGGAGAAACCGTTTCAAAGTGCGAGCTACTGCGAACGCGATCGCGCATGCCAGGCTCCATGCGAGAAACTACTTCCCACAGGATAACATCTAAAGATGTAGTTGATGGAACGGAAGCTAGGCAAACAGCGTGAGTTTACACGATTTGACAAAGAACGGAGGACAGACTGACTTGTGAGATCGGAAAAGTTGAGCGGCGGGAAGTTTCTGGACGCATCCTTAAATTTGACGACGATGCTGACTTGCGCTCCCCTTTCATTTCGGTCCCGAGCCTGCAGGAGTTAAAAGATATTTGAGTCTGCCACGAGTCTTTGCAACGCAGCGAACCTTCATCTTGTCTTTCCATGCTTGTAGTCGTTTCGTATCATTCTCCCTCGCGGTGTGCATCCGGGAAGCATCAAATTCGATCTACACCGATGAAGGACACATTCTGAAAATAATGGTGGGAAAGCGCACCTTATAAGAGCTGCAAGAAGACTGGATCGTGGTTGTGGCGGTTTGATAGGCACCCGTGACTTCGCTGGGCTGCATAGAACCAAAATCAAAGGTTGACCCATTCAAGGTCTGGCTTCCCAGCTTGGCTGCACCTTGCAGAGCGATTACGGTAGCTGTAAAGGCACTGCGGTTAAAATGCACATTAGTGACAAATAGAAGTATGAGAAGATTGTGCACTGACTCATCTAGATGCTTTCGTGATGGCTTTGGCTTCGTCGCGCGGTAGTGTTTAACGAGCAAATTACAATATTGTACTAAGATCAGGGTTTGAAGGTAGTAGGGTGGCCTAATTTGTCCTGGGAGCTTCCTAAGTTTAAGAAAGCCCTCGGGCATTCCAATGTCTTCGGGAAGGTCTGTCCCAGGGACGTCTATTTTGGATCATTCTCGTGACAGGACAACATACCTTGACCAAAGCTCTCACTGAGGAGGAGGATGAAATTGGAATACTTCTCCTGTATCTCTGATAGATGTGATCGGTCGAAATTGGCAGATATGTATTTAATTAGCCTATCCGATTTTTGTTAGAAACTGATTCATGGGTAAAGACAAAGCAGAATATACTCATAAGCCTTGGAGATTACTGCGGAGGATCCATAACGCTCCCGAATTCGAGTCACAGGCGTATTGATAGTAACCTCAGTTAAACCATTGACAAGAATAGTTGACTTGATCGCAATAACGACGAGTTTCTAGATGAAAGCCGATTTCAATGACGAGGTTTCAACAAGCAGGTGTGAAAACTTCATACGTCCGACTGGCAGCTCTGGAACTTGGATCGTATTGCTTGTAGTTCTTTTTGAATCAAAACAAGCTGCTTGTGTCCGTCGGCAGAGAACATCCGCTTTTCCGATAGACGGCGTTCTAATGCTCGGACAAGGTTGTCCATAAACACATTGTCATCGTGCTTCGCCGCATGCGCAATATCTTCGGTTGTGACGGTTTGGGCCAATGTCTATAGGAGAGTGAGCGACAAAAACGTGATGAACCACAGCTACGTACACGTACTTGGAATACTTTCTCGGAGCAGACAGAGGATAAGGAATCTTTGATTTTCTGGCGGTCAACACTCCATAATTGCGCACCCTCAATCCACTCGCTTATATCGACTGTATCGGTCAAAGTTTCCACACAAGGAGTGTCTGTAACTTCGGAAATAGATAAAAGCAAGCTATGCGCCCCGTTAGAACGAGATTCAACGACAAAGGTAGCAACACATACGTTTCGAGAGGTTCGATCATAGCAGTATATTCATCGTAGCTGGTCCAGCCATCTTCGTCGATGGATTTGTTGATCAGGAAATTGATGTGGTCGCACAAATCTCGGGACCTCGAGATAAAAGCACAGAAAGTATGAGAACTTCGTCGAAGGTTGGAAGCGCACAGTTCGTGAGATAGAATATCAATCAATGATTTGATCACGTCTGTAGCAGGATAAGTGGTGTTATTGAGCTTGGTAAGATGTTCGTGGAGAGACATTGCGGCAAGGAGAGGTCTGCAGAAATGACTCAGAAGAAGTGGAGAAATATGGATCTATTTAAATCAAGCATCCATTTGGTAGACAGGCTAGTGACAAAGTCGAATTCGTTGCCCGCACGACGCACTTACGGCTCGTTGAAGATCGAACTAAGCGCTGGACATCGGAGAATAACATCCTACAACCGCAACACCTTGAACGATTCACAAGCATGTTGTACGTAAACCCTTCTGCCGTCAGGCAGGTGAAGGGACAGAAAGACATCGTTAATGTTACGAGAGGGTCCCGGTCAGCGCTAAATCTGATTGGTCACACTTCGTTGAGTAGACTCGGCATTCCCCGCTCTCGTCCTCGTCCTACTACTTGCAGCCTTGGTCATGCATGGCACGGAAGCTACTGTAGATGACCTGATGTTTTCGAAACAATCAGACTCGGGAGCTCTCTCAAAGTGTCACTTTCTTCCGTTCATTTCACACAAAAATTGGCACCGCTCTATCTCAGAGATCTCTTGGTTGATTTCACCAAAAACGCGCTCTGCAAAGGATATTCATACACCCTTGTAATGATAAAGCAGTCATAAAGCCGCCATTTCTATTGCGGATCCCTTGCGACCCTTTGGAGAATGCCTCTTCTCCTCTTCTTTCAAAGTTTTCGCCGGAAGGTCGCAGGAACCAGTCGAGCTAATCTCCTTCAATCAACCGAGATAGTTCGCTGCTGTCGTATTATCATACAAGAAGTACATTCGACCGAATTTGTTGATGACAAGAATTTCGACTCAATCAAGAGGTAAGGGGATGGCCACTCTATATCTGGTATCAGGCTGAACCTTCACCTTTCGACTTAGCGCTCTAAAAAAAGCAGAAGACGCACTCGAAACGGCGAGGGCGAATAAGCCGGATGTTTGTGAAGCATTCGAGAAGGCTACAAAGTCCATCGTCGAAGTGGGCCGAAGCATGCAGTTCGATGGCGTAAGTACGACTCTTTCCCTGTACTACGGTAAGCTGATCAGTTCTGGCATGATTCAACAGCTTCTCGGCGATGTTGAAGAACGTATGAATGAAGCAAATACCAACGATAAATATATTAGAGATCAAAAATCTTTACGTTTTATAAAGCATTCGGTACGTACGTAGTGGCGCTTCGTGTACAAGGACTTTCCTAAGCTAGGATTTTACTTCAGACACGTTCCTCGGTTGATAAATCCCCGCGCATTACCCTTGACATTAGAGTGCAGAGGGATATCAACGATGAGTCTAAGCAAGAGATTATCGAAGGTTGGTCCCATCGTCTGATGTGTATGACCCCATCGATTGACCAAAGGTTCGCATATCAGTACAAGGCAAGGGGAACGACACTTTGGACATTGTTCTATTGTCCATGAAGCTGAATAGGAGCCCCCGAGTGTGGCAAAATCTCCATTTTTATGATCGGACGTTTCCCAGGGCCATAGAGGATTTAGTTGCCCAACGGAACCATCGTCTAGAGCCTCTTCCTTTTGATTGTGTTCTTTCGGAAATCCTGCGGCTGTCAAAACGCTTGGTGCTCTACTGCCTCCATGATCATGAATCTGGGAACCATATTGTCCTCCGATGTCAAGCATTGAGGTCCTTTACCAATCTCTGGGAAATCACGTTGCATAGCACGTTCATCTTAAAAGGTCAGAACTTTTGCTTGAACAGCTGTGACATTTCTAATCTATTATTTCTTGTAGACGTTTTTGGTATCATTGAACACGCGGAGAGGTCCACAGATGCTTCTCATGCCGAAGTAAGAATCATTAGGAAGCACCTATCATCAGAGTTTGCGCGTGAAGAAATGCGGGGTGTATGGCCGGAACTTCTACGAGAGGTACACAAGTCTTTCAGAACAGCCTCAAATATTTGCTGGACAATAGAGGTGCCACATTACTCTCCCAGAAATCCTTCGCGACTTGCAATGCCGACTCCGAAAGCTTGGCTTCCCCAAAACAATGAAAGCTCCTCTACGCTTCCCAGTATCACACCGGTTGGTCTGAACGTTTTCATGTTTGCCCATCTGACAGTATGGTGTTAGACTCTAGTTCCACCCCCCCCCCCCCCCCCCCCCCCGGTTGCATATGTCGAAAAGAAGGGAAAACCTGGTCGTTCATCATGGTTTACGGCCTTAGTGGAGAAGTTCGCTGTTTAATGTGTTCGTTATGTACTTAGTCGACTTTAATGTGTATTTTCATCAGTAGTATCTTCGTGCATGTGACCGTTGACGTTTTCGGCTCTTCAATACGCCGGTTGTTTGATTTTCTATATCCTCACCGCAACGAGATCTACCAAAGCCCCCAGTTGATTTCTGTGGAATACGAAGGACCGGTGAGTTAGTCTCGTTATCCTGCTATTGCCCCCGTCATACTCACTGTGCTTTGGACGTTCAGCATCACTGTGATTCCTACGAATAGTGCTGATGTGTTTATCTGGTCTGAGAGTGATTGAAGTAAACAACTTCATAACAACCCTCAAATCAAGCTCACAGGCCGTTGTTGCTATAGTTCGCAGGTCTTGCTCCCGCACCTTTTGCAGGTCTCGTCCTAGCTGACAACGGCGCCGATGTCATACGCATTGACAAGTGTTCCTCTTCCTCTAATGATATTCTGTGCAGAGGGAAGCGCTCTTTGGCTGTTAATCTCAAAATTGCTAGTGGGAGAGATATTGTCAAGGGTTTGATTACTTCCGCGGATGTCCTTATCGATCCATTTCGTCCTGGGGTAATGGAGAAGTTAGGATTGGGTCCAGAAGTGTTTATAGGACAGGAAGGATTGAATCGCCGGCTTATATATGCTCGCGTTGTTGGGTGGGTAGTCAAAGTCATGCTATGATCTTCAATTTCAAGTCCTTTCCAGGTTTCCGAGATCAGGTACCCAAGGTTTCTTCCATGAGTTTTATCGCTCGCACGCAGACTCATCTTTTAGGCCCGTACAAGGACATGGCTGGTCTGTGTTCCCATGAGACGTACTTAGTACTCAGTACTTCGACTAATGCTTCCTTAGGTCATGACATAAATTATTTAGCCCTCAGCGGAATTTTATCGG
This sequence comes from Armillaria mellea, assembly GCA_030407055.1. Classification (NCBI taxonomy): domain Eukaryota; kingdom Fungi; phylum Basidiomycota; class Agaricomycetes; order Agaricales; family Physalacriaceae; genus Armillaria; species Armillaria mellea. Next base: position 324 of record JAUDZF010000359.1, on the reverse strand, counting down.
TCAGCTCTGACTAGTGGTTCCTCGTGCTCATAGGTGATTGACATATGAATCATGAACAGATGTTACCCGGAACATCCGATAAACCAGAATTTCCCCTTAATATTCTCGCCGACTTCGCCGGGGGAGGTCTTACTTGTGCGCTAGGGATACTTCTGGCTCTCGTCGAGCGCGGTAAGTCAGGTCTGGGCCAAATTGTAGATACTGACATGGTATGCTATGCCTCTCTTGCTCCATGTCCGTTTTAATGTTACGTCCAGGTTTCTGGTGTTCGATATCTATCATCGTTCCCCCTCCTACACTCCCTTAATCGCTCGGGGTTCTTTG
>JAUDZF010000358.1:0-22335 GCA_030407055.1 Armillaria mellea | reverse complement strand
CCTTGTTCTATACCCCTTATGTAATAACAAACCTACGTCGTGTTGGAGCATGCTGGAGCAAAAATTGGAGCGCGTTAAGGTCCTGTTCAACTTCCCATGACGCCCCAAGAAAGCTTGAGTTGAGCTGAAGGGCACAGTCACCGAGGCAAACATGAGGGAACTTGACCGGATATATTGAAATCAATGTGATCGACACCGTCAATGAAATTTCAATCGTCATCTGCCATAAGACTGTATCCATCCAAATAATACGAACGTTGTTGCTTGGATGGCTTGAGGATCCAGCTGCCAAGTCCTAGAATGAGCAGACCCCCGGCTTGAAAGAGAGGGTCCTGCGAGGCACAGAATTCTCCGCCACTGGGCCTGGGAATATATAGATGGCCTGACATGAAACGGGAAAACCTCGATACGCCGCCGGATTTACCGCTGGGGCTTGAATCCCGCGACGTCATCCGAGAAACGATCAATCAGACGCATAGGAGGATCCCCCCGGTAGTACCTTCAGGACGGGAAGGATTGTTTCAATGGTTTCTGAAAACAGAAAGTGTAAACGGCCGTACGATATCTGTAGGAGAAAACACTGGTGGCGAATGTGTCAAGGTGCGGGAACAAGAAACGGTGGGGCAAGGCACCCTTTGCCGGTGGCTCATTGTAAATGCAAGATGCCATTCTGTGAAAATTTGACCAATAAATAGAGATAGGAAGCAAACAACAACGGAAACATACACCTGAACTGGAACCGCAGCGCGCAATAACGCCACCTACGCGACAGTTCATGAGGTTGACCACCACTTTGGTTTCGTGAAAGTGTTTCCGGCAACATGCAACGGCCTAGGCATCTGTAGCTGCGAAATATCTACACGGGCTTCAAAACACGAGTTTAAGAAAAACTGATGGAATTCAAGCCTAGATTTCATGTTGTCCATAGAATTTGTATCGCCGCTACTTTGAATGTGCGCACATGCTCGGGGATGTGGTTACAAAACATCACAACACCGGCAACGATAAGCGGAGTGGACTGTAAGTATACAAAGCAGTGTCAGCAAAGAATTTTCGATTGACTACAGACCCACGAAAACTTACAGCTATCCCGCGCTTGCATCACATGCGATGTACTAGGCTTGACATGATCGGACGCTACGGGCTTAATGGCAACCCTTTGCTAGAAATACTCCTCTCCCACTCTGCTCTGCTTCCGTACCGCGGTCTTTCGTATTGCGAAAAGAGAATGCCTCCCCAAAAAATTGAGCTTGGGTCCAAATACACTTGAACAAGTACCGGCTGAGTAGCTTCTAGACCCCCAGTCCCAAATCAACAGCACATCGCTAGAGTCATGCGTAGAATTTGTTGCGAAGGACTTTCGAGCACATGGACGTAGGCGAGTTCTTGACTCAGCGGCAATGAAGCGGGATGTGCCCATTTCAGACCGAACAACTGGGTGAAGTTTTCATCACCAATCAGTCGGTCTGTGATTACTTTGGGCAGCATCCGACAGAGACGCAAGCGCTCTTTTGGGAATGGGATATCCTTCTTTTGCTCATCTCGGACCGGATGTCTTCTGAGATGCATAGGTGGCGTGATGGTCGGCTGGTTCGGACATTCCGATTATGGCTTTCTTCCGGGGAAGGACATGAAATCCTTATGAGCTTTTCCAGAATAAAATACAGGTAAATAGTTCTTACCAGCTCGGATCATCACTGACCCGTATTTGCTAAAGCTTCGATAATTTTCCTCGACGTCTTTACGCCAGCGGATTACCCCAGGAAGCACTTACTCTTCTGTAAGGCACTTCCTTTCAGCAGTTGGCTTCAGCCTATGCCATGATATAGCAGATACGTCAAATGCATAGACCTGATTCTGATGGTACATTGTTACGTAGTCCACTTCTCACTAGAAAAATGTCAGAGAGTATTCAATGCGTGAGGGGGAGAACACGGTACCTATGCACTAGACTTATGAAGGTCCTGCCAACTAGATAACTTAAACATCGCCGGCAGGTTCTCCCACACTTTTTCTCGCTCCACGGCCCACTGTTCAAAAGCAATATTGCCACAAGACATACAGAGCCCAGCCTTGACTCCTTCCCAGACGAGAGGTACAGTCGAACAGCCCGCAACCCGGAAAATCGAAGGCCCGCGAAACCTTCGAAAGATCGCGTATTATCCCGTACTTGACATTATTGCACTGATATTGATACTGACACCCCGGGATATCTTCAAACAGAAAACGGAGAATCTTCGTGCGTTGGAGAGTGAGGAAATGGTTACGCATATGACACCACATGATTTTGTTAGCTTGAGAAATATCAACGTGCGACCCGTCGGGAAGGGTGACGCCATCGAGAACCCGCCCAACCTTCATGGTGACGATCATACTGTACATAGACGCAGAAAGAAGAGAGAGACACTGAGTCTCTTTGGCTAGCTGATATGCGGCGAGCGGAAGTCCATTGAAGGTTTCTATACTTTCATAAGTTCTAGAAAGCCAGCCAGAGAGAGTCGAAGGGAAAAGAGTCGACAAGTGTTTGAAAGCAGGCTTGAAGAGGTGCTCGACTTCATATTTCTTGCCGAGGCGCAGCATAGCTGAAATGATACTCCAGGTAGTGGTTTCCAAAGGCTGATAGTGGCTACTCAAAGAAAAAATTCAGTTGGCTACTGAGAGATGGCAGACAGCAGCCGTACCGGGGGAAATGCAAAGCCTTCAAAAAATGTACCATATCCTTGGGGGAATCGTGAAAATGAACGGGGCAGCTGCCAACCACATCGTTTTCGTCTGGCTGAGACAGAGAGAGCATGTCGCTAAGCACTGGAGAGTTTGCAGCAAGGATTCCACGGTAGACACGAAACTGAGTCGATTCCGTTTGGACGATGATGTTGCCATCTGTGAACCAGACTTCTGAAGAGCGCTGCGGGAGCTCTGAGTCCAACACTTGCACGTCCATAGTAAGAATATAAGGCAGAGAATGGAGTGCTGTATGCCTAGGCGTAGAGTAATGGGCGTTGCAGCGAGAAATGCGTTCGGTGAACTCCGACGCAGCTCAATCGTGTGACTTTAAAAGAATAGATAATAAAATAATAAATTGGATGAATAAATTTCTCCGAAAGTTTCCTCGCCAAGAGTAATACTTAAGTGTATCTCTATCGTCTCCCGAGCACTCAGAGATGCTAAAGCACTGTGGCCGCTGCTTGCGCGAAGGTGCCGACATTGTCGGTGGCGCAGAAGCGTAAGAAAAAGTTTTTCTTCCTCTTAATTAATTTCTTCGAGTGGCAGTCGTCTGATCGGATTTCCACTACTTCATCCTACCAAGGGAAGGAAGCGTCTTTATTCAAATCTTCACAGCAGAGCTCCGTGCACTTTAACTGGTAAAGAAACAAGCACTAAACGGTATGAAAATATTTTCCCCTTGCGGAACAACAGACTTAGGCTCTCGTATTACAGCGTGCAAAACATGTAGGGCCAAGCTGAAATCAAAACCTTGAAGGTCCTGATTTAACCCAATAAAATGCGCCAGCCTCTGCATTGCTTGATACTTCTCATCGTACAGCGCTTCCACCGTGTCGGCAGTCTAGAGTCCACTGCTAGATTGTCGACCAGACATCCTGCGCTAGTATCGATGAGAAAGCTCTCAACAGCATCCGTGACAGTATCCAACATATTTCAAAGGGGACGAATTAATGGCCACCGTGTTGAACTGAAAGCCCAACTCGACTCTTGAGGCAAGACGCTTGTTCTCCTTCAAAGTTCACGAGGATCAGCTAGTCATCAGGTTTGACGGTAATATAATTTCGCCGCAATTATCTACAGTATGACGTGTCTTCGCATCTTGTTGTTCATACCAACATCGCTAAGACTCATGCCACAGAGAATACTTCTAATAGCTAAAACCCGCCCCGAAGGTCTGAAGGCTGAAGCAACCATGGTAAGCTGCTATCTTTGACAATGATACTAGAGTCGTCCTTGTTAATTTACGGTCCTTCTTTGCAACTCAAGCTGTTGGGACAAAACCGACCACGACTATGCTTGCAGAGGCTTTTTATACATTATTCAAAACGTACCAATCACCCCACTGAAATGCGCCTACTAGGATACAAATCCGATCCTAGATCAGACTTATTCGTCTCTTCTCATTAATCGCCAAGATCGGATTGAAGACAAGTCTTGAGGCCCCGGTGTAGAAAGTTGCATGGGGTATTTACACCTGGATTATACCGATAGCGTCTATCACCACCAAATCGCCTCCTTGCTCAGCTCCTACTTGACCTCAGGCCATGGATGGCTGGACCTGCAGGGACCCCTACCTTGTACACAACCATTTTTATCCTCTAAGGGACGACTCAGAGCGTCGCTTGTGGGCTAGCTGCTGCCAGTTGAAGGCCCTTGACATAATGGCGTAGAACATTGATCTACTGCACGCAAGTAGGAACTAAGTAGCGTGTTCTGTAACTCACTGCTGTTCCTGACATTGACTGAACGGTGCGATATTGTTCCAGATGGCTATCTTCCACGTAACTCTCCCTGCCTACCGGTGACAACACAGCCACTGGACCACCAGCAACGTCTCAAACGACTGGATAAAATTGGCTGGTAATCGTAACGTTGTCTTTACCTGTATTTCCTTTCTGATTTGTTTGACAAGCACCGTCCTCATAGTCCTAGGCTTCACTTTCGGGCTCTGTCGTGCATCTGAACAGGGTCGACAGAAAGCCCATAAACCACTGCATGCATCTCGACCCCTTTCCTAGGGCTAAAACTCTCTAGGATCCCAAATGGTCAAACGCGGCATGCAGGTCTACAAATCACTTGAATGGTTAACTTCAAACACTGTACATCGACAGACCGTTGATTCACTTTGTGGTTTAGGGTCATGCAGACTGTATTGCTTTGTCGTGATTCTAGTCTTGCCGACGTGGAAATCGATGTCTGTGGGCCCACGCATTGAATAGAGAATCACAAAAGCACCCACGATTTCCCCCGTTATGATCGAATCTCGTTAGATATCACTCTCACGAGTTGTATCGACACGGAGGGCAGACTCGGTACTGAATGTGTGAGCGCGTGCGATTCGATAATGGTATGCTCAAGGCCGTTGACACATTGGGTTATCAACATGACACGGTCTCAAAAGTACTATCATGAGATGATGCACGTCGGCGTTGCATCCAGCTCGACGAAATTTCCCCTTAGAGGAAGTTCGGCATCAATCTTTTTTCAGTCCTGCGGACAAGGCACAGGCTAAGTTCCAGCGATGTTTCTGTTTACTTGTTATCCATCAGCAAAGCTGCGAACCTGACATCGCATGTTCAACATATATATATCCTCCGCAGTTTCGATGGATATCATCTTGCCCATCCCATGAACCGGAGATCCAACAAACATCAAGATGGAAATTTTACAACCGAAGATCTTTCAGTGCTCGCTCTGCTCAGCCAGTTTCACTCGATCCACGCACCTTTCCAGACATCTCCATACACGTAAGTGTAACCACCGCTCTGCGGTCAGTTAGACTTACTCGAATTTCGTTAACAGATACCAGCGAGCGTGCTCATAAATGCATCGTCAGTCCTATTTTTCATAGTTACTGCACCGATCCTATAGAGCCTTCCAGGCATGCTTCGCCGAGTTCTCCAGAAGTGATGTTCTTAACAGACATACCAAGACATGCAAGGTCATTAACAACCAGCAAGTACCCTTTCTTTTCGGCTAGCAGTGATACTAAGATTTATTCCAGGATCACCGAGACCGTTCGTCATTCCCGCCAGAAGTCTTGTCAGGTAAAGATCTCTTTGCTTCGAGTCTCTTGGAGGATACCGATATCTTTCCTGAAGGCCTGCGCCCAGGCGAAGGCCAAATGCGATTTACAGGAACCGTGCTCGAAATGTATCTCCCGCGGAAAGGAATGCCTGTACATCAACGATCCCGCGGTGTCACGGTACAAAAGGAGTTGCCGTAAACGAGATTCTTACAACTCTGAGATGCCTGATACTCCTTCGGAGTCAAACGCAAGCACGTCCGCGGATTTTCCCTTTGCCGGATCAGCTCCTGACCCCAGCAACAATCAGGCCTGCTCTTTTGACACATTTCTCTTCCCGGCCTGCATACCGGTTCAGAATAGAGGGCTGGAAGGAGATGGTGCGTCGGGAAACTATGGTCTATTCACTGAGCATAGTTTTTCAATGAGACCGGATTCTCGTACGGTGCCGTGCACCCCATCAGACTCACTCTCTGTATTCGATGTATCATCAGGATACGCAGCAAATTATCAGACGGCTCCACCTAGTGAAGCGTGTGCAGACACAGAGCTTTCTGAAGCCGAGAAGCAGCGCTATCGTGAGTTTCTGTTTTTGAGAGCGCTTCGTAGTTAACTCATATGAGAAGTGTACTTGTTGTCTTCTGCTTCTGCGAGCAATTTCTCGTCCCTCTTTCAATAGATATTTTCGTTAATCCAACTCCCACATGTGCCGCAAGCATGCATCAAGCAAAGACTTGAATACACCGGATAGTTTCAGTGTGTACAGAATGCTAGACGAGAAAATTGTATGTTTTTGGGTTTATTTGCGAGTAATAACTAACATGCTCCATGCGAGAACGTATCTCACGACACTCCCGACCTGTATATTGTTCTAACGGCGTTCTGGTGTCAGGGCATGGTTGAACTTATATCACGAAATGCTCGTTATGGTCGACGGGCCTCAGCATGTTCCGGGAATTTGTCAGCGACTAACTCAAACACTCTTTAGAGTCAACCCTATACCAGTAACACCGAGGGTTTAGTGACAATAGAGTAGTCTGGGCGTAGCCTCAGAGTTCTTAGGCCTTAGCGAGGAGTTCAGTTAGGAAGTATAGACTTTAGTCCGAAGCTAAGGCTTAAGGCCAATAATACAGGTTCTTATATATGTTTCTGAATATGCTATTAATAGTGCTACTCCTGTCCTTGGTGCGGTTCTGGTGTGGTATATGGTTGGTCATGAAGTCATTGGTGTCATCAGCGCAGCGCTGTGTGTTAGTTGCGTGTTTGTAGATAAGAGTGAAAAGTCGTGACAATTACCCCCTCTTTAAGGCTATCATCCCGATAGCTCGTTTAGCTCTTGATATTCGTTAAGGGTGTCGTCATAGTCATTAATCATCCTGTCATAGTAGAAGTCTGCTTCATCAACCCATTTTCTCATGCCGTACCTGTTTTCGACTAGAAATACCCATTGCCCTTGTTCTGTTACGTGTCATATAATGGCTTTAGGGAACAAGTCGGGGTCTTCGAGGGAGGTCACATAGATCTCCTCCTCCTCAGGGTGTGCAAAGCCCTTGTCATCCATCCAAATAGGTCTGCGTTCCATCCAATACTCCACAATTGACTCCTTGGCATGTTCTAGTTGATGGTAAGGAATCCACTCGGCTTCCTCTTTGGGAAAACCTTTGAACTTTATGTGGTACCACCAAACCCCGCACCTGCTCTGAGCATCTAGGACTTCTTTGATTTCTTGCTCTGGCTGACCTTCAATAATGTCCGGTGGTGGTGGCGGAGGAACTTCTTGGTTTGGAAATGTGGGAGGGTGATAGGGGGTGAGAAGTGCTTCATTGATGATGTCATGGATCTTCCAGGTAACAGGGAGTTTGAGGTGATATGCAGAGTTTCCGACCTTTTCGAGTACTTCGAAGGGTCCGACCCGCTTGTCATCGAGCTTCTTTTTTGGTCGCGAGGTGGTAATGTTAGTGGCTTCAATCCACACCTTGCTTCTGATTTGGTACTCTCGAGACATTTTGTTCTTGCGGTCATACTGCTTCTTCATTTGGTCAGCAGCTTTCTGCATTGCAGTCTGTGCTTGGGATCTGGCTTGGTCCATTTCTTTGGCAAATTTCTCCATGGAGGGTACATTCTTATTTATGGCTCTGGTGGGTCGGATGACTGGATGGCGTCTGTGGTTCAGGAAGAACGGCAAATAACCAGTGCTAGAATGTATGTGGTTGTTGTGTTGGAACACTGCAATTGGTAACCATTCTACCCAGTTGTCTTGCTTGTGATTGACAAACATTCAAAGGGATTTCTTGAGCTCCTGGTTTACTCGCTTGGTCTGTCCATCAGTTTGGGGGTGAAACACCATGGACGGGTTCCCTTTGATCTGAAGCCCTTTATACAGTGCCTTGATGAACTTGGAGATGAACTGCTGTCCTCAGTCCAAAATGATCTTGGAGGGCATGTCATGTTTGTAGAACACCTCATCTCTCAAAATCCGTGTCCATCCTTCTGCAGTCAACATCTTGTGGCATGGCGTATAGATGACTTCCTTGGTGAGTCGATCTACAATGATGCACACCGAGTCATAGCCTTTGGATTTGGGTAGATCCATGATCAAATCAGTGCTAATGATTTCCCATGGCACTGTTGGCACCGAGTTTGGGTTTAGCGGCGCTCTTTGCTTGTCAGTACAGGGCTTGGCCCTCTGGCACATCTCACATCCTTTCACATACTCCTCTATGTCCTGCTTCATTTGTGGCCACCAATAGTCCCTGAGTACCAGCTCCTTTGTCTTGGCTACTCCTGGATGTCCGGCCATTATGTGGTCGTGGCAGGTGGCAATGATGTTTCCCCTGACTGACCGTTCTTTTGGTACATAAATATGGTTGTCATACAATATTACTCCTTGTTCCATCTTGAGTCCTCGTTCATGGGTTAGGGCCGCGGATATATGCGAGTCCCACAACTTCTTGTCTTGGGTGGCAGTTTGGATGGCTCGGTACAACTCATCCAGCACCAGTATTTCCATGACCCGGAAATGTTCTGGTTTAAGGAGGATGATGTCTTGGTTGTTGTTTCCTCCTTGGTCATGGTCTGCATGTCGAGACAACAGGTCTGCCTTCTTGTTGGCCATGCCAGGTTTGTGGTGGAGCGTGTAATGGTACTCTGCTAGCTCTGTAACCCATCGCACTTGTCACCGGTTCAGCTTTTGTGGTTTTCTGAAATACTGGAGGTTCATGTGGTCCATCCAGATTTCGAATATTTCTCATGCTCCCATTAGATAATGCCTCCACTCTTCCAGAGCGAGCATGATAGTGAGTAGTTCTTTGTTGTAAATTTCATAATTTTGTTCTGTGGTTGTTAATGCCTTTGATAAAAATGCTATGGGCCTCCATTTCTCACCTTGTTTTTGCGACAAAACGGCTCCAATTGCCCCCTCACTAGAGTCTGCTTCCATGCGGAATTGTCCCTCATCCGTCAGCATTGCCAATACGACTCCTCCATTTCGGAAGTTGTCTTTCAAGGTCTCGAATGCTTGGTCCTGCTCTTCCCCCCATGTCCAGCCTTCTTTTCCGGTTAGCCTCGTCATCGGGCATATGATCTTGGAATAGTTCTTGATGAACCATCAGTAAAAATTGGTGAAACCGAGGAAGCTCTGTATTTGTTGCTTTTTCTCAGGTTTCAGCCAGTCTAATATTCCAGCAATCTTGACCTTGTCCATTCGGATCTTTCCTTCGCTGATGATTACTCCCAGATATTCCATTTCCAGTACCTCGAACTCACACTTCTCTGGTTTGAGAAAGAGTTTGTTCTTTCTAAGAATCTCGAGTACTTTCCGCGTGATCTTGTGGTGTTCCTCTTTTCCTTTGGTAAAGATAAGAATATCATCTAGGTAGATGGTGACCTTTCCCTCATTGATCAGATCCTTGAACAGATCATTCATCATCGTTTGGAAGGTCGCCGGCGAATTGGTGAGTCCAAAGAACATTACCAGGGGTTTGTACAAGCCCCGGTTAGTTCTGAATGCTGCTTTGAACTCGTCTCCTTCTTTGATGCGTACATTGTTGTATCCCCATCTAACGTCTAACTTGGAAAAATACTTGGCACCTTTGAGCTTGTCCATGAGGTCTCTGATTAAGGGAAGCAGGTAACAGTTTTTGATCGTGATCTCGTTTAGCTTCTGATAATCTTGTACTGGTCACAGTTTGCCGTCTTTCTTTTTGACGAAGAAGAATGGTGAAGCCATCAGGGACTTGGATGGTTGGATTCGTCCCGTGGCGAGGTTCTCTTCTAAGAACTTGTCGAGTTCCTCTTGCTCCTTTGGATTGAGCAGGTATACTTTGCAGTCAAGGCTGGCATTCACGTTGGGCATTAATTCTATCGCATGATCCCATGGTTTTCAGGGCGGGAGTTCATCAAAGTTCTCCTTCAAGAATACATCTTTGAAGTCTCATGCCCACTCTGGTATTATCTCTTCATATGACTTTGCCTTTCTTTCGCTGTTAGCTTTGGCGGCTAAGTCGTTTGCTTTGGATCCCATGGCTCGTACATGTATGGCTTCCTGTACGTCGATCATAAGGATCTGATCTCCCTCTTCTATCTCTTTCCACTGAATCTCCGGGTCTGCATTGGGAAGATGGAATGGTATTGCATGACAGTGGCATCTGACTAGGGATACTTCACCAGTTTCCCAATTGACTAGAGGATTGTGGCATTGTAGCCAGTTGTAGCCTAGAAATATATCGGCGGAGCCTAGATGTGTGACCACTAGGTCCATTTGCTCCTCGTGGTCACCAATTATGATGTGCATGTCCACATGGCTTTTGATGTCTCCTTCTTTGTTTTGGGTTCCATCGGCATTATAGACAGGCGTTGCAAACTCATTGTTGATCACGTTCAGCTTGTTGTCTTGTACAAACCTCGAGCTTACTATGCTATGAGTGCAGCCGCTGTCTAGTAGCATGTTGACTTGGAACTTTCAACATGTGTCTGTGGTTTCTAGTTGTAATTTGACCATGACACTTTGACCCAGTCGCCCTCTAATGTATCTTGGCACTCAGTGAAGGTCGTGGAGCCAGTCGATTATCAACTTGTACCATTCTGACCTGAAGTCCTCCGGTCCTACTACCTGTGCTAACATTTCATCGTCTACCTCTGCCCTTCGTTTGGGGTGCACCCAGTCCTTCAAGATAGCCATATGTTTTTTGTGCGTCCTGGCTTCTCGAATCCAGTGCTGAGTCCAGTCTGCCGTGAATGGCTTTGTCCAGACATGGACGATTGGTACCCTTCTAGCCCCTTGCGGGGACATGGCAGTTTCCTGCAGGGTGTTGCCGCCGTTCGAGTCCGTACTCTTGGATCGTTTGGTTAGGCTTCCTGCCTCACTAGGAGGACTTTCTCACTTTGGAGATGGCTTGCATGCGTCTGGCTTTTGGACAGGGTCCCTGGCGCCAGCAGCCAACCATTGTCGGTACGAGAAGTCGTCTTCCTCGTCTGGTACTTCTACTATAGATACACTTCGTGAGCTAGAGGTGGTGGAGTGGCTACTCACTGATTCGGTGGGAGAACTTGGTCTCTCAGGCCCCCTTTCTACTGCCTGGGTGCTAGCAGATTCCCATCCTGTGGCTTTCTTGTCATTCAATAGGTCTTCATTGGGGCTCTCTGCCTCATGCCCCAGAGGATCAGACTCTGTGGTCTTGGCCTTTGGCAGGCACTTGAGTTTTGCCACATCAGTCCTTGTGAAGTGTGTCTTGGCCCCCATGGAAGGCGCTGAGTCTTTCGGCTTTAGAGGCCTGAGGGCATCCTGCTTACTTGACTCTGACCTGAGTCCTAATACTCGTGTTGAGGGCCCCAGCGCCACCTGGCATGTCCCCTCCTTCACAGTGGGCTCGGATGTCGGTTCTTGTGATTTTGATTCAGTTTCTTGGTCGCACTCTTCAACGTTAAGCGGTGTATATTTATTTGATGTAACTACAGAAGGTATATTAGTTTGCGCAGTGGTGTTAAAGTGCGTACCATGTCCTTTGGCCAGTGCAGACGAATCTACTGCCCGGCCTTCTCTTTTACCTCCTCGACCTTGCTCATGGCAGCAGTTTCTTCTTTCTCCACTCCTTCGAGCTGTCCCTTCCAATACTCTTGAATGGCCCAGATTTCCATGACCATCTTCCGTCTTTGTTCCTTCTTGCAGTCCCTGGATATGTGGCCTTTCTCGCCACAATTGTAGCATTTGCCTTCTGCGCATAGTTTGCCGAGATCCATGGGCTGTCCCTGTCCTCCATAGGTCATCCCGATGTTGGTCTTCCTGTCACTGGTCGACTTGCTGCTCAATTGGTTTGAGCCGGTGGAGTTCTTCTTTTGGCCATCATGGCCCTTCTTCTCATTGCCCGATCCCGAGCTGCCTCCAATTGCCTTGTTGCGGCAGAAGCCATAGTCCATGCGCAGCAGGTGCGCTTTCCACTCTTGGTAGGTGGTGGCGCTCTCCGCGTTGTTCATCAAGATTTTGTCCTTTGACGATTGTCAGGCTGCTTTCTCGATCTAGGAGCACATCATCTGTTCATTGGCGATGACATTGGCTTCCAGAGCCAGTTTTTCAAATTTCTGAAAGAACACTTCACTGTCACTGTACATGGCCTGTTGGAGTTTCTCCCACTGTGCCTGTTTGATCTTGGCATCGGAGTCTCACCAGAATCATTTAATGACCGCAGCCTTGAAAGTGTCATAGGCCAGGTACCGCATGCGACCGATTGTGGGGTCGTATAATTCACGTGCTTGAAGCACCCACCACATCTGGGCTTCTTCCTCGAAGCGGGAGACACAGAAGACTACTTTATGTGGGTGTCTCTGGAATCCTGGTTGTGTACCTCAAAGTACATTTCTGCTTGGTTGAAGAACCACGTGATGTTGTTGGACTTCCCTTTGAAGACCGCGGGCTCCCTGGCATAGTTGGGTTTGGAGAGTCCCCACGGGCCCATGTCTCCTGTGGCCAGGACCCACTTGGCGGGTGGGCTGGGCAGTTTTGGGGGGGAAGGGAACCGTGGTAGGTTCCAGGTCCTTGGAAGATGGGGTCCGCTGCCCGGGGGTCCCGATCCTTCTGCTTCTTCATTGCCAGCTCTGGCAAAGGGTCTTCCAGGGTTTACCTGGGGTGTCCCTTGGTGTCTGCCGTACTGCCCAAAGGCCAGTGGGGATCTCTGCTGTGGTGGCGTTTGCCACATGGGGCATATGGGCTCCGTGGGTAACTAAGGGTCTGGTACCTTGAGGGGTTGCTGTGGATGGTACTGGTTCCATTGGCTCACAGCTCGGTGGGTCACCTCAGTCTGAAGTATGAGTTCTGTGTAATGCAGGGCATCTCTCTCATACTTGGTATATTCTTCTCCGGCCAGGAGTCCTCTTCAGGAGAACTCGACCAGCAGTCTTTCTACTATGAACTGTACTAGTTCGTCAATACTCATCTCCATTGGTAGCCACTTCCAGCAGAGGGGTGCTCCACTCACCCTCTGCTTGCCTTTGCCAGTCTCAGAAGCTTCTGTTTCCAGGTGCGGAGTTGCAGGTGTTGCACTCCGAGTGTCTGTGGCTGGATTCGCGGGGATCAATAGTGGAACCATCGGTTGGATAGGAACGGGGGTGTGTGGGGGAAGGGGCATGACTTCAGCCAGCAGGGTGTCATCGGGGGTATCGGGGATAATGGGAGTAGGGTCCCATGGCTGCCAGGTGGAAGGGTGCGCTGTCGCTGTAGTACTCAGCGGCAGCACAGTTGTCGTCTTTCTAGTAGGTGCGTTCTGGGAGGGGTATGATGTCCTCGGGAACGAGGAACTCCCAGATTGGGAACTCCTCGAGGCTTTCCTCCGGACGGTGGGGGGTGGTCTCATGTAGGGGGCTGGTGGTTCTAACAGGTATGACTGGGCCATGCTCTCATGGAGTGCGTCAGGCCCTTCTTCATGCGCGGGCCTGCTCAGCGTGGCGCTGGTAGTGGCCAATGATGCAAAGGCTGAGGATGACAGCGACGGTTGCTGGGAGTATGAGGAGATAGAGGTATTTGGTGGGCATAATGGTGGTTGGGGGGGGGGGGAAGGTCTGCTGGGCCGCTGGATGTGACTAGCTTGGGCACGTAGCATGCCGGGTTCTTGGGCCATGGTTTAGGTGGCTGAGGGGATGGAGGGAATTGGGGAATTTGTGGCAAGGGCCGTGAGGCTTTGGGAATGGAATGTTCCTGCTTGTACTGAGCAGAACCAGGGACAGGGGGTCGAATTGTGACCGGGGCACCATAGAAGTCTTCCTCCAGATCGAGGGCTTCATTGAGAATGGCTTGTTCCCAGTCTTGGCGCTGTTGCTGGGTGCGGGAGATGTCCTTTTTAGGGACGAGGTGGTTGTAGTAGTTTGCTTTCTTGTGCTGGATACCAGTGGGAATACAGGGTTGCAGATGGGGTGGCATTGTACCGGAAAAGCTTGAGACCAGTTGCGAACCTGGATACGCAAGGACAAGCTTCAGACTAATTGTCAGTGACTAACTCAAACACTCTTTAGAGTCAACCCTATACCAGTAACACCGAGGGTTTAGTGACAATAGAGTTGTAAGACCCAAACTTCACGTGATCAAAGACTTTGGGTCTAGGTCTTTGGCTGTCTCGTGTTTGGACAATCACCGGAGAGATGACGAGGTCTAAGACTCTGGGAAGAGATAGGCTGCTTAGAGCTTGGCTCGATAGAGAGTGGTTTGGTATAGATGAACTGTAGTTCAAAGCTGAAGTATTACAGCGAGAACGGTGCTACTTATATAGTATTCTGGTCCTGTCTAATAATAGTAATAGAGTCTGTGGTGCATGTGGTAAACGTCCTGCGTTAGCAAGGTGCAGCAGTCCGGCTGTGGATGGTTCGGTAAAGGTGTGACAAAGGTGCTTTGAGTGATAAGATAAGCGATAAACACCTGATAGGATAAGATAAGCGAGAAAATCGTAACATTACCCCCTCGTTTAAGACAATCGTCCCGATTGTCAGGTCCGACTTTCTAGATTGTTGAGGTAACTTTGTATGGCTTCTTGGGCATTTTCCATTTCTGAGTCTCGTACCCATGAATTATGTTCCCTGGTCCATCCCTTCCATTTGACAAGATAATCCGTTACTTCCTGTGACTTTTTCCCTTTCTTTCCTCTTGTTTTGTGTAGTCTTGAATCCAATACTTCTTCAACTTTGTATTGTTTTTCGTCGTCGATAAGATCTGGTGGTGGAGGAGCGGGTGTTTGTTGGTTCGGGAAAGTCGGTGGAGTGTATGGGGTTAGGAGTTTCTCATTGAATCGGGGATGGATTTTCCAATGGGGTGGAAGCTTGAGTTTATAAGCTGAAGCTCCAGTCTTCTGAACGATTTCGAATGGTCCTACTCATTTGTCGTCCAACTTCTTCTTCGGTCATGGGAGGTGTAGGTTGGTGCTGTCTAGCCAAACCTTGTCCCCTATTTGATACTCTATAGCTGGTCATTTCCTTTTGTCATATTGGGCTTTCATTTGTTCGGTGGCCTTCTGTAGGGCTTGCTGAGTATCTTTGTGGATTTCTGTTATTTGACCGGTGAAGTTTTCTGCTGTGGGGTTGACAAATGGTGATGGTCGTGTCGGATCTGGAATTATTCTTGGATTTCATCCATATAGGGTCATGAAGGGACTCCTTCCAGTAGCAGAATGTATTTGGTTGTTGTGTGCAAATTCTGCGATGGGTAACCAGTCGCTCCAATCTGTCTGGCAGTAGTTAACGAAGAGCCGGAGATATCCTTCAAGCTTCTGATTTACTCGTTCGGTTTGCCCGTCCGTCTGGGGGTGGAAGGGGGTGGATGCATTTGGAGTGATGTCGAGTAGTCGATATAGGTCTTTCATGAACGTGGATACGAATTGTGGTCCTCTGTCGGATATCACCACTTGCGGCATTCCATGCTTCACATAGACATGGTCTCGTAGGATTCTGGCCCATCCTTCTGCGGATAGTTCAACATTGCATGGTACGGGGATTATTGCTTTGGAGAATCTGTCCACAATGACCAATAGGGCATCGTAGCCTTTGGATTCTGGTAATCCTGTGACCATGTCGACAGAGATATGGGTCCATGGTCCTTCGGGAATCGTGTTGGGGTGAAGCGGTGTGGCCTTGGCTTGGGTATTGGTCTTCGTTCATTGGCATGCCTCGCATCCTTTCACATATCTTTCTATGTCTTTCTTCAGTTTCAGCCACCAGTATTCTCGTTGGATTAGTTCTTTTGTCTTTTCGATACCTGGATGACCGGCGGTGATATGGTCATGGTTCTGGGTGATAATCTCTCCTTGTAGCGTATTGTCTCTTGGTATGTACACCCTTCTGTCATAGAAGAGTAATCCTTCCTTTTTGCTGATTCCTTGTTCATGATTTAGGGAGTTAGCGATTCCTTGGTCCCAGGTTTCAGTGATGAGCCTCCAGGCTCTGTACGCTCAGAATTCGCAGATTTTCCCTTCTAATTAACATTACCATCCAACCAACGGCCTCTCAGTAAACCAGTCATTGCACACATGGCAATACCAATTTCGACCTACGGCAACGGTTCCTCGCACATCTTTATATCCGTCCCATCTAGCTATGCATCATAATTTCCGTATTCCATCATGGCAAGGCACGTTTGATTGATAGCAACCCAAAAACGGAATTAGCGCATCAAAAGAAGCACCCTAATGACGTGCTTCCCCATCGTTTAATTAAAGATGATGTGAATAACATATCCACTCATCCATCAAAGATATCAAGCAACTACAGCCCCAAGTAACCATGTTTACTAAGGCTGTTACCTTGCCAAGGCCTCCCGAAGTCATAATTCCATCCACGCACCTCAGTAACGATGCCATACCCTACCAGTCCACAGCTAAACAGCACCTACCGATCCGTTCATCGGCCACTCAGTCCATATGATTTCCATCCAGACACAGCAATGCAGAGGAGTCGCTGTTACTTTAGAAGAAGTAAAACCATACATTTATTCAAGGATTGACTAAGCTACGGCATTACAGCCTTACTAAGTCTTGTATAAAGATACTATTTATAAATCCGTACTTGTAGTATAAAACTAGCTAGAAAATGTAGAAAAGGACAGTTTACCACCAGTTTACAGTTATACATTGATTCTATTGCCTTCAGTTGACCACGATCTACGTCAATTGTTACGTGCCAGTCTATCACCAGTAAAACAACGTTTATTCACCATTCTCCAGCAATACACCGTTTTGCTCAGCCTACTCTCGATTGCACGTCAAACCTCAAACTCACCAGAGTTATTCCACGGTTTTAACTGTGAAGCGGCGTCTCACGCTAGTCTCTTCGCTCTTAACACTATTGGTACATGACTCTATTGTGCCAATACGTGATCGCCACACCATACCTCGTACAACGTTTTCTTTTACCAGCCAGCCAGTTTCACTTTCACATCATTGGAGTTTTTACACGTTTTCTCTTTCGCCATCGTCATCGTTGCCCACTTGGGTAGTCTCCGAGCAGACTTAGGATCAGTTTCGCCAGTATAGGACCAGTTTAGCAAGTTTCGTATAGGATCAGTATAGGAAAGTCCCAGTGTGGACTTATAGGTTAGTTTGACATCAGATAGGATCATTTAGCATCAGCGCCAGTTCGACATTGTCTCAGCATTGCCGTACCAGTATAGCAACACAAGTTTCCATTTATTCACGTTTTCCTTCGACTCTATAGCCTCCGGCACCGCCTTTCACACCATCTTTCACCGTCCCCGGCCACAACAACACGTTTTCTCGATATTTCCGTTCATCCTCGACTAATTAACAACTGTTTAGTCGACTCATTTCCATCCCCGTTCCAGTATTAATGTATTTACACGTTTTCTGGTCTCTCCTTCATGGATTCGTGGTATTCACGTCATACCTGCTTCTGATCCTTCTCGTTATCGAGATCCTTACCGGCTTACGGCCAGGCTTACTAGTACTTGAATACCAAGTGGTACTACTTGCTTGACTGAAAAGTCGCAGTGTATTCTTGTGTCTAGAGGAATTGATAATTGCACAGAGGTGCATCGAACCCTAACTCGCACCCTTTTGCCTTGATAACCATGTTTCCATGTTTATTTCCATACTCATCGAGAGTTTGGTTTTGCCGTTGCCACGGAAGTCTAGGCTCATCATCGGTTCATCGAAGAACGTCTTTGATTCGTTCATGGGTTTCGGTCGTTGTGGGCATAATCAGGGCTCTGAAATGTTCTGGTTGGAGTACAATGACATTGTTGTTGTCGTCCTTTCCTTGACTGTGGTCATCTCTTCTGGAGAGGAGATCTGCTTTTTTGTTCACGACTCCTGGTAGATGTTGAAGAGTGAAATGGTACTCCGCCAACTCTGTGACCCATCTGGCCTGTCTACGGTTCAGCTTCTGGGGTTTTCGGAAGTATTGGAGATTCTGATGGTCTGTCCAGATCTCTATGTCTTCTAGGGCTCCCATCAGGTAATGGTGCCATTCGTCTAGGGTGAGCATTATGGCAAGGAGTTCCTTGTCATAGATTTTGTAGTTCCTCTTGGTGGTGTTTAATGCTTTAGACATGAATGCCACTGGTCGCCATTTCCCTTCCTGTTGTTGGCTGAGTACCACACCAATAGCCCCGTCGCTGGAGTCGGCTTCTACCTTGAACCTTCCTTTCTCTGTTGGAATGGCAAGTACTACGTCTTCCGCCATTCGCTTCTTCAACTGTTGGAAGGCCTGATTTTGGGCCATTCCCCACGTCCATTCCGCGTTTCCCATGAGTTGAGTAAGTGGTCGTACGATCTTGGAGTAGTCCTTGATAAACTTTCAATAGAAGTTTGTGAATCCGAGGAATGACTGTAGTTCCTTTTTCTTTGTCGGGGTTGGCCATTCAGTGATTCCTGCTATTTTTACTTTGTCTATTTGGACGGAGTTTTCGCTGATGATGACTCCCAGGTACTCTGTTTCTAGTACCTCGAACTCGCACTTCTCTGCTTTCAGGAACAGTTTGTTTTCCTGTAAGTGTTGAAGGACACGTTGGATGATCTTCCAGTGTTCATCCAGGGTCTTTGTGAAGATTAGGATGTCGTCTAGATAGATCGTGACTTTTCCTTCCGCGATCAGGTCCTTGAAGATGTCGTTCATCATCCATTGAAATGTGGCTGGGGAATTCGTTAGCCCGAAGAACATGACTGTGGGTTCGAATAGGCCACGATTTGTTCTGAATGCTGCCTTCTCTTCGTCTCCTTCTTTGATCCGTACGTTATTGTACCCTCATCTGATGTCAAGCTTGGTGAAATATTTGGCTCCTTGGAGCTTGTCGATGAGTTCAGTGATGAGGGGGAGAGGGTAACGGTTTTTGATCATCATTTCATTCAGTTTCCGGTAGTCTTGTATGGGTCGAAGTGAGCCATCTTTCTTTTTTACAAAGAAGAACGGGGATGTGAATGGGGATTTCAAGGGACGGATTTGTCCAGACTCTAGATTTTCATCTAGGAACTTGTCGAGCTGTTCTTGTTCGTTCCGGTTTAGTGGATAGACCTTACAGTCTAGCGTGGATCTGGCGTTTGGGACAAGTTCAATGGCATGGTCCCAAGGTTTTCGCTCCGGGAGTTCGTCGAAGTTTTCTTTCGAGAACAGGTCTCGGTATGAGCGGTATTGTTCTGGTACCATTTCCTCGAAAGTTTTCTTTGGCTTGTCCTTGTTTGCTTGGGCGGCTAGGTCATTTGTGTGGTGTATGGCGCATATGACTAACTCTTCCTGCATATTGACAGCCAGTATCATTTCTCCTTCTTCGAGTTCCTCATCCCACCGGTCCTCTGGGTCCGCATCGGGTAGGGGGAACAGGTTTTTCATGCATTGGCAATGCCCAAAGATGAGCGTGCCAGTTTTCCAGTTGATGACTGGGTTATGGCGTTTTAGCCAGTCGTGGCCAAGGTAGATGTCCTTGGCTCCAAGGTCAGTGACAGCGAGGTCAATCTGTTCGCTGTGGTCTCCGATAGTGAGTCGTAGTTCGGCGAATTCAGTTATGCTCCTGGCTTTGTTACATGTCCCATCTGCGTTGTAGACCGGGATAGGGGCGGTGGTCTTCCGGGTGTATAGTCCGTGTTTTTCTACGTATAACCGATTAATGGAGCTCCCTGTGCATCCACTATCAATCAGTCCTTTGGCGATGTGTTCTTCCTGGTTGACGGTGGATTCGAGTCGGATGTCTACCATCAGGTCTCGGCCGATACTCTTGGTTCTGTGGATGTATTGGATCAGTTCTCGAAGTTCGAGAAGTAGCTCTCTTGCCTCTTCTCCTCCCTTCCGTAGTCGAGTCACAAGCTCGTCTACTAGTTCTTTGTGTCAGTCTTTGTGAATCCAATTATTCAGGCATGCCTTTGCTTCTGAATAATTTCGTGCCCCCTGTATCACTCGGAGTGTCCAGTCGACTTCGAAAGGTTTATACCAATGCCACGAATGTGGCGGAGCACTAGTGTCTGGGGTGGTATAACACCAGTCTTCGTTGCTCTGTATGTCTTTCTCCTGGGAGTCAGCCTTCTGTGTCGCCCACCATCGTTGGTAGGCAGTTTCGTCTTCTTCGTCAGGTACCTCTACCATGGTGACCTTATGCCCCCTTTTCACTGTCTGGGCGCTAACAGCTTCCTGTCCTGCGGCTTTGGTGTCGTCCTTTGCTGGTCGTGCATCTTCATTGGGGTTGGGTGGAGGAGGAACGATGGGAGGATACCTACTTCCGGTCTGTACACCAGGGCTAACCCTTCGAGGGTCGGGGGGCTGGTCCGTGAACGTCGTGTTCTTGTCGCATGAACCGTGACTGCCATTACCTACTGGTGCCAGCAGTCGGGTAGGGCTGTGCTCTGTTCCTTTGCCGCTTCCGACTCGGTGGTTCATTTGTTTCTCTAATCCTTCCCTGGCATTGCCTTTCCCTGCAGGTGGGTTGGATGGTCATGGAGTTCCTGAGGGGACGTTGGCCTGTGTCGTGTGGGGGCCCTCTGCCCTGTGCCCCAGAGGTTCGGACTCTGTGGTCTTGGCCTTTGGCAGGCGCTTGAGAGTCGCCACATCAGTCCTTGCAAGGTATATCTTGGCCTTCGGGGAAGGTGCGGAATCTTTTGACTTCAGAGGCCTGGGGGCATCCCATCTACTTGATTCAGACCCAAGTCCTAATACTCGTGTTGAAGGCTCCAGCGCCACCTGGCATGTCCCTTCCCTCACAGCGGGCTCGGAGGTCGTGGTTTTGTGTTCATCGTTGTCCAATTGTGCTAGGACAGCATAGTGGTTCGATTCTGTCATGGGTACTGGGTTGCCAGTTGTGCTGGAGACGTTAAAAGCAGTAGATTCAGAAGCGGTAGGTAAAACATGCGTTGTAACTAAAAAGCTCTTATAAGTCTGACCAGCGTGTGAGGATTGCGTACCAGGACCCGAGGAAGTGGCTGTCGAAGGGGAATTGAGCCCTTGACAGCCTACTCTTTTACTTCCTCCACCTTCGATTCCGATGGTCCTTGCTCAGCTAGTATGACCGAGCGAATGTCCTTTGTATCCCGCTTCTTGGGGCACTCCTTCGATAAATGTCCTTTTTCTTGGCATCAATAACATCTTCCTTCCTTTCGCAGCCTGTCTATTTCCATTGCTTGCCCTTGGCCATGGTATGTCGTCCATCGTCCTGACTCTGCATCCCTGGTAGTCATCTTCCCGTTTCCTGTCTGCTTGGCCGGCGTCGAACTTGTGGCCCCAGCGGGTTTGCTGGGGCTTGGGGTTGATGGTCCAGGCTTAGTGCCGGGTAGGAAGCGGGTGGCGATGTTGGAGCAGAACGACTGATCCTTGACCCGTTCCATGTGGACGAGTTCGATTCGTTCACGCCATTCCGGGTAGGTTTTGGGGACGTTGATCCCTCCAGCGATGATTGAGTCGATGTAGTACTTGGGTACTCCATTGCGGGCGGCGCATGTCATATGTCCCTTTTCTCCAATGTCGTAGCATAGGCCGGCTAACTTTGCAAGTTCTTTGAGCTTGCTGAAGTAGGTCTTGGTGTCATCTTTGCCCAATCGGAGGAGGTACATTTCCTTCTCATGCTCTTCGACTGCGGGGTTTCCGAACTGTTCCTTGATGAGGCTTACAAAGCTGTCCCAGTCAGGGTATCGGTAGTTGCCGCCAAATGAGTCGTAGAAATCGCTGACCTTGTGGATCCACCAGTCCTTGGCGGGTCCTTCGAGGAGAGAGGAGGCGAGGAGGGTTTTCTGCGCCGGGGTGTGATAGTATATTCCGTGACTTGAGAAGTATGCCGAGCAGTCCACCACAAACCATGTGATGTCTGCGTGATCCCCCGTGAAGGGTTTCGGGATTTGGTACAGGATTGGTTTGATCCCATAGAAAGGGGCTCGCTCTGGTCCTGTACCGGTGGGTTGATTCGGGGGGTCTGGGGGAAAGTTCGGTTCCTCGGGATATCCTGGTAGGGTATTAGACCTGAACTCCGGGTAAACCAAACAAGAGTAAACCAAGGGCTGTTTCACGTTCGAACAGTCACCCAAGGAGTCTCTATACTGAATGGTTACTAAGAGCGTCGGACTAAGGTCTTAGTCTGAGGCTGAGTCAACTAGCTAAGTTCAGTGTGATTAAACTTTAGCTCGAAG
>JAUDZF010000357.1:0-22339 GCA_030407055.1 Armillaria mellea | reverse complement strand
CTGCAATTGAAAATACCAGAGAGGCAAACCAGAAGGAGTTTACTGCTGCCGCGGTACTACCTTGGAGTTCATAGGAGAACTGCATTGTCGTCGCTGTCACAGCAGAGAAGAAGGTGGCGACAGTGGAGAGATTGAGTAAGTTAGTGGCCCCATGTTTTTGCGCGAAGCGGATAGTGGGTACGCCGATTTCGATGAACATAGATAGAGTTGACGTGATACTATCGATGTGTTCTCCCATCTCAGATGTGAGGTCGTGTATGTACCGCTGGACCGCAGGATACCGAAACTGGCCCTGATACACGCGTAAACAGGAGGCCCAATACTAACTTAACCGTCAGTGCCAAGTCCAAATGGATCGGAGCAAACCCCTTTCAAATCACCTTCAAAGGCGGAAATCGAGGCATTCACGGCTTCGTCCGTAAACTCTGGGAATTCGTTCAAGCAATTCATAAAAGTTGTGACGTCCTTCGCGAGGGCTTCGAATTGGTCCGGAAAGTCTTCAAGGTCCAAGTTCTCGTCGATGACGGGCCTGGAAAATGCTGCGGAGGGCGCGAGGGTTTTGCACGACGATGTAGTCTTCTCGTATGCGTTTCAGCCTCAACGTTGTTAATGTGTGTGACATGAGTGATTTTTCGAGGAAAGAGATCGGCAGCATTTTCTCGGTAAAGGTGAAGCAGGTGGGCGAGGCGTTCGCGTAGGTGGAAGGCGGAAGATAAAATCGCTGCCGAGCTCCCGAGCTGCCGTGCAGCATTGGCGAAATTACGCAGCTAGTGAGGGTCGAGTGAGCAATTACCGGAAGTAGCACAGGACACACCACACCTCTTTGTCCAGATGTTGATCCTCCTAAATTTTATTGAGACGGAGCAATTTGGTTGAATGGAATGCATACGCACCCTTGTGAAACCTGTTGGAACGTATCTGCCACCCGCGGCTTGGAGATTTTCGTCCACCGTCGCTGCGCCGGATATCCTAAGCTCTTTCGATGACGAGTATGAAGAAATGGACTCACGGGACATCTCTGTCGTCCTCTAGAATGGGTGCTTCCTCTGAGCTATGTGTGAAAGAAACTTAGTGATAAGATAGTTTTCTACACATTCACGACTCACAACTGTTACTATCTTCCCTTAGCAGCATTTCCACCCAAACTCAAGATTGTCTCTCCTCCTCGTGATTTTCGATGTTTTCGTGAAGCGCCATCGTCGTCCGCCAAGACCAACAATAGCATCTATATTGGGCATCTTGGTACCTTCGTGATCAGGGTATGAGCAATCTCCCGGAATGACATTAATCATCTCACTCACCTCCAGTATGTCAACTCTATTCCCTCCAGCCTTGAACGCGCAGATCGTTATAAAGTCGTATGTATGTATTGCGTCGGAGTATCGTTAAAGTGAACTCGTAAGAACAGTCGTGTAGAACGTCAGTAGTCGCACAATTGCACCCCGATGCGAGACCACAAGGCCAATTTCGAACATGAGGCAGGATTGAAGATTCTCAGCAGGGTCGAGCTCAAGCTCAGCAATTCTCCATATTTGGTTCCCACGTGTCCATGTGGCCCAGTGGGCGCTCATATTTTTTCCTTGGCGATCATTTCGAACTGCAATGTTTTTTTTTCTCATTTTTTTTTTGAAAAAGGATTCATCAGCGAAAGCAGAGTGAGCGAAGGTATTCTTACAGCCGGCTACGCATATTGCTCATGTTGAGCGGCTTCAACTTGGGCCAGCTTCAACAAAATCCGCCGACTCAACCTTTTAAAGGTTTATATATCATCTCGGATCACTGAACAGATGGCCTACAAAGATGGCCGGACGTATAAGATTCTGAAGTTTCTTTCAGTTTAGCGTCGAAGCAACATTCCTTCTGTCAGCGATGCAGAACATATAAATATCGACCTTCATTGAACCCCATAGGCTGGTAATGTGCTGAGCGACATGTCAGCAGTACAGAAGATATATGATCAATTCATTGAGCCTCATCAGCTACGTGTCCTGGGAATATTGCGTAGGCCATTGCCGGCTCCTTGCAGGTCACAAGGTGGAGACACGGATTTTGTGAGGACCGCTAAGTGCTTGGCACATGGCGAGTATCGGCTGCGATTGGGTACTACTACGTGTAGGTCTCTGTGTGCATGAGTAGGAGCTACGCAGGGTCAAAGGATTAATGGACTTGCACAGGATTTGATAACGACGTCGAGAAACCGGGAACGTCGGCGTGAAAAGCACCGGTGTGATTTAGACTACGACGATGTGGGAGACCCGGCAAGCAAGGAGCTGGAGTAACGACGAAGACTACGTCCGTGCGCATGGAGAGCACGCCAGTGACAGAGAACAATGGGAAATGAAAAGCAAAGGAAATCAGGCAACTTGTGTCAACCGAAGTTCGGGGAGCGTTGCGCCGAGGATGATAAGAGAGTTGCTCACCGGACATACTTGGAAAGGGCCTAGAGCCGTCGTCGGGGATCTCAAGTGTCAGGCATGACGACGAGGGAGTACATTACACAAGTGATACAAAGTAATGGTGGAAAGAGTCGAGACAAAAAGAGGAAGACACCGGTAGTCTAAACGAGCGTATCCGTCCCGTTGGGATAAAAGGAAGCCTTAAGAGAGAAAACAATGTAACTATATGCAGTCCGAGACTCCGAGACTTGCTCTGGGGAAGGCTGTTGGCAAACAAAGTAAGCCCGTAGCTTACAGTAGAACCAATAGCAGATAAAGCGTCCGAAAATAAATCATTTCAAAAGAACCTGAAGCGTTGCAGTGCTTGTCGACGAGGGTGAAAGGCGGATCCGAAATACGAATAGGAATTCGGACCGGAGATCAACCAGGGTCAGAACCGGAGCAAAATAACAGTGATGAACATCGGAGGCGTGGAATCGAGATGGTCGACTCGCAGAGGTTTAATGGACGATCTCAAACCACAGCCGCTATAGACAAAGAGCTGAGGCTAGAAAGAAAGATACTCCGAGCCGGGCAGAATCATTAAGGCAGCCAGCGGCTTATACCTCTTCATCAAGTTACGGTGCCATAGAGGAGATAAAGGCACCGGTACCTGATGGGACGATGAACGGATAGAATGTATGCGCTAGTAGGTCCGAGACGCACTAGCGGAGCGAGTGGCGAAGAACCATAGCCGTAACGGCCAGCAGAACAGAGCCCGTTTTACTCGTCTGGACTCTCCGGGATGCACGGAAAGTGCTTGCTACTTTGTCGAAGGACGTGTCAACGTCATTGAATTGCAAGTTGCGAGCCTTGTGTTCGCATAGCGTCGGGTCGCGGAACATTCGAAAGGAAGAGGAACCTGCTAGTACAAGGGAGAAAGCCAGTTTAGGCTGAGCGGGAACTTCTGGACATTGTAGGTTCATGTATACTCGCAGGCGTGTGCCACACCATAGCCGACGTTCGAGGCAAGCCTTTACATGACAGATTGTGCCAGTTGGGCGAGCTAGCACGTCTGGAGGAGACGCAGAGGAAAACAGATCTGGAACAAAAGACCGACGTACAACGTATGGCGGGAAAGTCAGGAATATCCCTCGGCAACAACGGTCACCGTTCCGTAGGGTCCTTGGGGTGCGAAGATAGCAGTGCGAGAGAATACAGCCCGAGGTGGATCTGATGGATTTGCATTGCGGCGTACTGATGCATTCTTCAAGGCGATGTTCCAGGCAGGCGCCACAGAAACAGTAGCTGTACTAGGCAAGTAAAATTACCAGTACAACCACGAAAGTGGGGCCAACCTTATCGGCGCCGAGTAACCATAGAGTCGTGTATAGCATTTATTGTGCAAGGGATACTGTCAGTAGGCTACTGTGACTTCTTGGACATGGTAGCATTTGCCTGCCTGCTTGCCCTTGATTGTTCAGGTGATGGCTTATCAGAAGCAGGGTGCATCCTCGAGACCAGAGCCTGAGAGATAGATGTTGGAAGCCATATCAGTATCATACCTTGTTGGACAACCGGTGGTTCTAGATCAGTAAAGACATGAGGAGGGGGCATAGAGGGGGCATGCAAGTAGATGGAAGGGTCGAATGCAGGTTCAATCGCGAGGTATGGTTACGAGTGATTGTTTGAAGGGAGATCCCACTGACAGCAAGTTCACCATGATGAAGAAGCACAGGGACAGCTCTGGGGATAAAGTACGGAGGTAAATTAAAAGTCGTATAATTGCGGGGCAAAGGCAGAGCCGAGGTCCGCGATGATTGGCCAGGGTAGGATCTGGTGGGATCTGGAAGTTGAACAACCGAAGCTAGCAATCAGTTCTATATACGTAGTCACAAGACATATTGACCGTGGAGAAGGATAAGACATTGCTGTTCATGGCAAGGTTGCTTTGCCGATCACGGAATACAATGGATGAGACTGGCGACAGACCCCCTTCCGAGACTGTTAGTACAATAAAGGGCTATTATCTTCGACATGGATCATTTATTGGGCGTAGCAGAAGGGAAGCAAGATGAATTCGTCCCAATTGTGCGCTTTGTCTACGATCGGTGAAAGTAGGAGGCCTGGAGCTTCCGGGAGCAACCGCAAGAGAGTCCGGAATGCACTGACATCGGCACAGCGGCATGGGAGTGGGAAAAAAGTAAGAGATGCTCCTGTCCCTATTCTGGTATACACGTGGCACAGGATTACGCCTTATTCAATCCCAGCCACTAAAAGCAAATAAAGACAACTTAAAGCCACAACGGAAAAGGTACGTCTTCCCACTTACTTTACAATACCACTACCGCCTGCTCGAATTCGTCCTCCATCCCCACCGCTTTCCTCATCCTCCACCCTTTTCTCTTCACCATGATGCTCGTCCAGAAACAACCGAACTTCAATATATCTTCGCCACACTTCGCCCTCAACCATCGGAGGTATCCATCAGCCCCTCCAGCCGTCGTCGTGCAAGCAACACGAACCCCAGGCCTCTTGTCAATTCAACGAGCTCAGCAACAGCAGCTGCGAGCAAAGCCGTCTCCCAGACCAAGGCAGGCGGCTGTTCATCGTGTTTTTCAGCCGGTCCGACCGGAAGTACAACAGCAGCTGTTGAAGCCCTCACCAGAGATTGTTGAGAAGAAGTCTTCGCCGCAGCAGCCATTGCCAGAGAAACGTGGCCGACAGCAAGCAAAGGTCAAGGCCAAGACGGCAAGGTGAAGGGCTTTTCGTATTTGCAAAAAATTGAGTCATCCGCTGACAGCGAGCAGGAGCTCTTCCAATTCATCTGTTCGAGGCCGTCGCAATCATATCCGTCAACCTTCTCCGCCGAATTCGATTCAGAACTCCTCGCAGGCAGAGGTCCCTTCAACACCGCCACGCAAATCTACGACTGCTAATATTTTCAATTCCTTTTCGGACGATCCCGTCTCTCCACCTGTGCGCGCGGCTCCTACTCTCGCTTCGCATCCTTCTGGAAAGCTCGCCCGTCGCAGGCAAACTCAGGCGGCGAGCTCATTTAGTACCCCTCCGGCCAGGGCTATCCCTGTTCCCCAGCGTCCGAACTCTATGTCACCGACCCTCTCTCGGTCTTTGCCTGCCCGACCATTCAAGGGCAAGACCACTCCTGATACTTCCAATTGGAAGCCTTTCCCTATTTGCGACGACTCTACGGAGGCTGGAGCGATTTTTGATGACTACAGCCCTCCCGTAACTCCTACTCGCCAGCGCCCATCACGATCCAAGCGCTTTGACGACGGTCCTCGCACTGCGCCTCTGACGACTTCAGTGGCAGCATTCCCGTTCAACTCGTCGCCGAGTCCTCCGTCTAGGTCGGGTCGCCGACATGTTCGCACTCCTAGCGACGACGTCTTCCATATGTCGGACGAGGATGTGTCCTCCCAGTCCATCAGCGAGGACGCTTCGAGTTCAGACGAGATGCCGGGCCCCAGGCGAAAGGCGTTGCGTGCCCCCAGACCTGGGATGACACAGCAAGAGATAGAGGGATACTTCGCGAGTTCTACGTTCCAAAACTCACCCAGCCCGGAGGAGTTGCCTCCACCCGCTTTTCTGTAATTTTATTATATCTATTGCTATCAGTGCGCTGGAGTGTGGAGGCAAGTGTCCTTCTACCACACCTGTTTCCCTCACTTACACGACCTTCAGCTCCTTAGATTTAAAACCTCTTGGGTCGTTAGATTCACATCGCTTTCTTTGATACCCCCCCTCGCCTCCGCCACGACCTCGTTAACCGGCCACCGTGTTTTTTTAGCATCACCCTGAAAATCACTATCATTATTCCATTCCTCTTCGCCTATTTCGGGGTTCGTCGCGGTTTCCTGGGAGTTCAGTCCACTTGTATCATCATCCAGCTTGCGGCTCCTTAGACTAGGGTCAACTCCACTTTTCATGCCACTATCATCATAATGTACCTATATGGTCATCGGTTACTCGTCCAGGACACACGCGCTCTGTAGGCTCTCCTCGCCTCAAGTCAAGGGTCGAGCTACTGCTTCGAATGCTCCCCATGCGAGGTTGACGCCCACAAAATCAAATTTCTCATTTCCGTTTTCCCACCATCTGTGTCAATACTGTTTTCGGCATCGCATCTTCATCGCAAACCAAACAATTATCCAGTTTTCTGGTGGTCATGTCGGCCTACCAGGTGTACAAATGCATCTAAAAGGAGTCGGCTCCTTCTTTATGTCTACGACGACGTTGAGACGAAGGGAGGAATGTCCGACCGACGCTTGCGAACGCACAGTACGTTCGCACTCCCTGGGACAATGTTGTCCCTGTTCTCGTACTCCTGCTTGCATTGGATTGACGGATGCCCGTGGCGACCAAGGTTCGAAGGTCCAAACCGGCTTCTGGCTTCCATTCAATACGCACTGCTGGAGGATGATGCCTACTCGATGTAGTGTTACGGCCTACCTCGCTTCTTTTGATCTTATGATTGGATGTCAAGCATTATCATTTACAGTATCCCCCTCTCCTATTATCTATTCACCTCATCCTACCGTCGCATCCTTTTAGTATCTACTCTTCTCCATATAGCCCGGCACCTTTCTTCATTGCCTCCCTTCTTCCCGACTTAAAGATGCCCGGGATCACCTGCCCTCTTCACGTCGACGACATTTTTATTGTTCCATTCACCCATCTCTGTTTCTTTTCTCATCCGCATTGTATCGAGTATCGGCCACGCTTGCATAAACCCACTCCTGCCCTTTCCCGCCATCTCACGAACTCTTCTTTAGAAGGGAAAGTGTGGGGCATGGACTTTGCATGTACCACCATTTCTTGTTATTTACACTCCCAGCGTTATCCGCACCCTACCCCTTACGCTCATTCCCTTTTTTGCGAGATCTGCGTGGTTTAAACCACCTTCTCTGCCGTGTATAGGTTTTTTCTGATGATCTTTGATGCTTTTTCTGGTGTAATTTTGGTCTTGTGCGTATGTTCATTGACTGCTGGCTTTCCTCTCACTAATATCTTCTTTCTTTCAGTTTACCTCTCGAATGCATACCCGACCCTTCTACCATTGCTTGCACGGCCACCCGACTGCTGGTGTTGTGTACTGATGTTCATCACCATCGCCATCAGACGAAAACAAAAAACATGGCTACCGTCGGCTCACATTAGATTTGTACATACACAGTCCTCCCCTTTTCTTCTATCCGCCGTACTTAACCTTCCTCGCATCCGCCTACCCACCACGCACATTCGTTTATCGTTATCGCATTTGTCACGCTCATTTATTATATGACCTCTAACCGACGCCGCTGACTTTTCGTTGGGTTCGCGACGTTAGGTTCTTTAACATGTATATCTGTTTACATACAGTATCGTCGGGCTTGGGGTTTTTGTCTCATTGCTCTGTTGCTCTCTTTTGGCTGAGAGGCCGTTGTGAAGTATACGTAGTAAATTAGTATAGAAGCGAAATCAATTGTTTTTTTAGTTCCCGAACACGAGTGAAGTTGAGTTTGAAGGAACAAGTAGATCTTGTATCAGTTGCATTCGCTATAAGCTGTACTTCTGATGCTTAGGCCTGATGAATTTTTATAGGCATCCCGAAGTGAACATACATATGCTACGGGGTCGAGGCCGAAACTTGGAATATACGGGGCTCGACCTTCAAAGTATTTGCGCATAACGTCCTGTATAGAGTACGCGATACAGTGGCGTCTCGCAACAGATTCGTGCTTGAACTTTTGCCCCTTGGTAACATTATATGGCCGTGATCACGTCCTAGAGCGACATCAAGATCCGATGTCATGCAGCCTACAATATGATTATCAACTTACTTCATATGTCAACTTTTAGCACCAAGAACGCACGATCTAACGACCCGAACCATCCAATGGAAGGTCTCCATGTTCGATGTATTCCACGGACGAGTGGAAAGGCCGGCGAGAAATCAAAGCTGGAGAACCCATGAGACGTCCGTTACATACAGATAACCAAAAAACTTACGAGAAACAGAACAGGGAAATCTTCCACTTCCTCAGAGATCTCGAGCATCACGAAACCCTTGCCGACGACGACATCGAACAATCCATCCCTTCCGATTTCCGCTGGAATATCCCATACCTCAGCGTCGTCCAGATCACACATGATCTTTAGTGCCCAAGAGGGACTGGACCAGCGTTGAGGGCCCTGGATTCGCCACCCGTCGTCCTCAGACGGCCGGTCACGGATGAACTCATCCACGTCATCTGCAGGGAGATCCGTAGTGGCGAACTCTACGATGCCGCAGAAGGTGTGATCCTCAGCTAGGTCCCTGCACCGGACGCGTTGTTCCCACTTGCGATCTAGAGCGGGAGCGATGTCGTACGTCTGGACACCGTCCCCGTCCATCCAACTGGTCTCTGTCGCCACCACAGCCCAGTGAAAGTAAGATTCCTTCTCTCTGGAATCACTGTGGATCCAGAATAGGGCGATACCCAAATGGATAGTGGCCATGGGAGTGGCAAAGATGAAAGTCTGTCCCTTTAGATAAGCCCGATGACAATTATGCTTATTACGCCAACAATAATTAGATCTAAACAACATTGCCGAAAGAAATCCAAAAGAGAGTCAGTACAACTTAACGAATGAATACAAATGCGTGAGATATATCGTGCACGCATCATGCCCTGTGCAACCATCCAACATCCAACCCCGTCATCGTCCGCATACTTTCAGGATATGATAAATTGCTCTCCCGGAGCAGGCCAGCTAACCGCCTACAGATATTCATGGGATAAAATAGGTACTCTGCTTGCGGGAAACCAGGGTATTTGTCCAAGATACTAAGAATGTTGCATTAGAAGTGGTAGGAAGAAGCAACACAAGGAATCCAAACCTTTTGAGATCAGTCGGCTCCTCTGAGGGTCCCAAAAGTTTGAAGAGTACTTTCGCAGCCTGTATCGAAGCAGTTTTCGGCAGCGCATACTGACTTCGGATGGCATAAGCTAGTTGTATACTAGGCTTGAACAGCCACATCTAATAGCAAAAAAATTGAGTGAGAGGGCAAACAAGAAAGCCACATAACTCACAAGAATACGAGGACGTTCATCTTCTTCATCCAAGACGATGAATCGATACGAAGCATGAGCTTGCACAAACTCTTGCATATCCTCCACAATGAAAGCAGACAACGGTATTTTGACGGGCCTACCACAAATCAGGCACAACGACAACCAAACAATAAGAATGCACATACTCAGTGGTCGGACTGACGGGCCGTATAGCATATTTCAACATGCGGTAAACCAAGGAAGGTATAGAATTAGATCGATGCTCTTGGCAACGTCCGACAACAGCACCGCAGAGACACCGAACGGGTTGCCAATCGTCGACTCTCTAAAGTAGAGGTGTATCAGCATTCTAATCGTAAAAAAGGCAGAATAAATAAATAGATGTCCTCTCAGAAGTAGCTCCCGAGACGTGGACCTGAGGAACAAGAGAGTTGTTTAAAAGAGAGGAGGTTTATATAGGACACTTTGTATCAGCCGATGAAGTCGTGCTCGGCAATCAAACACAACCTCTTCGTACACGAACGAAACCTCCAAGGGCTTCATTCGCGCGCAAAAGAAGCGGTTCGACGCTTCGCGATCGACCGTTGGTGGGCATATCCAACGTCGGCCTTCTTGATCGTCCAATCCAATAAAACTATACAATGTGTACACACCTTTGCCGTGTCAGCAGGATATAGATTCGTCTTTGACATGGCCGACTCTTCAAAAAGAATGTAGCTGCCTCCGACTAGTGCTTGACCGGACTCGGGCCAGAACCCTCTTCCGTTCTTTGCTATTTGTTCATGGAGTTTTTGATCGGAATGGCACATCCACGCATCCACAAGCTCCTGCCAATGCTCCGAGGGTAAATCGCGATACTGGGTTATACGGGAGGATTGAATTAGAGGAAGCGAACATGACGCGCATATAAAGCTGGTAGGGCTGGATGTTGTTAGTTGGGTTGCATCGAGGAGAGGTGTTGGTTGTGGGGAGGGAGTATAGGCGGTCAACGTGGCAAGCTTGATCTCGTAGTGTCCGCTTTGCACTTTAATCTCTTTCTTCCCAGGTAAAACAAGTCCAGGAAGTTTCAGTGGCAAAGAAGTGTATGGTCCACTTTTTACGATAAGATGCTCGCCGCCGCCAAGGTGTTTTTCGGGTAGAGAAGGTAGTACCTCCGCTTCGATGTCTACGCCAGGGACAGCGCCTGTCACAGAAAGAAAAACTAAGACATGTTGCAGAGTCTCATGATTCTCTGCGATATAGTTGACTTCGAACTCTACTGATTTTCAGAGATTAGCCCACGTAGTAACTATGAGTGCAAATTGCTTACGCCGGGGAGTTAATGACCTTGATGCCTCTTTCGATTTTGCTTCAGCACTTGCAGAACGCGATGCCGAGCTTCGCAGCCACGATAGCGAAGGTGCAGACATACTTCGATCTCTGTTCTTCTTCTTTGATTTGAATCTTCCGAGACTTGCGGGAGGTAGTGACGCAGAGGCTGTCAATGGGGGAGGGACAATGTGAGGTGGTGGCGCCTCCTTGACGAATTCTGGAAGGGAAAGGAGTGCTGTTGGATCTTGAATACGCATCGATTCTGGGACGGCCTCTCGTATGAATTCCGGAAGTGTGAGCATGGCATTGGGATCTTTCGTCTTTGGTTGGAGTACAGCAT
This sequence comes from Armillaria mellea, assembly GCA_030407055.1. Taxonomy (NCBI): domain Eukaryota; kingdom Fungi; phylum Basidiomycota; class Agaricomycetes; order Agaricales; family Physalacriaceae; genus Armillaria; species Armillaria mellea. The sequence continues at coordinate 11,255 of JAUDZF010000357.1, read as the reverse complement.
CTTGAGAATGTAAGCGACCAGCGTTGGAATGTTCTGCAAGATGCTCTACAAAAGCTTCACGCTGTTGCTATCGTAAGTATTGGATATGCATCGACATGACGATTCCTACCTTGGCCTGGTCACGCAACCGGGCCTTCTCGAAACGGCTCTTCATTCCACCCTCTAGAATGACAGACTGATCCTTCATTGATCGTTGCGTTGCCTTTCCAAGCATCTCAAAGATATCCTCCAGCTCGCGGATATCCCTTTGCTTCTCCTTCCCTCTTGACACCAAAGAGCCCTCTCTCCTGGCCCTTTCCATCTGTGCTACTTTGCTGGATTTAAGCTCCACACGCTGGTTGTGCAACTGTGGAGCGACCATGTAAAGCCGGTCAATTGCCATCGTGACCGCCTCAAAATCCAACCTCATCTTTTCATTCATTGGGGTCGTAGGGGTCGTGGGTGAATGCATCGAATACGGTCGCTGTTTGGAGTCATCTATGGATGTTCGTGGTCCATATTCGTATTCCGGCGGCAGGTCGTACTGATAATCTGCAGGATCGTATTGAGGAGGGAGGTGATCGCCCGTCGTACGCTCCTTGCACATCGCCACTACTTTTTCGAGCTCTTCGTCTATTCTAGACCAGAGCAAAGCCCTCTCTACAGCAAGGACAGGCGGAGATCCTATGGGTAAGACGTCCCTCTGCCGTTCAATTTGAAGATCGCTGAGCTGTCTCTTCAAGGTATCGAATATATCCACCGGTTCTGGAGAATGCCAGGAATTTGAAGGGATAATACGGGTCTGCGAAGGCGAGGAATGAAGGGAACCGAGACGATTGAGATGGGACAGGAGAGAGACCAGAGTAGTGGCCAGCTGCGCGTCGCTGGGATCAAGGGAAGTTGATATACCCTCCACCCGAGTCTTGAGTTCACTAATCAAATCAGCGTCTGTATGCGCCACCTCAACCATCACGTCGCCGGCGTCTCTGTTCCGCAGGTTCGACACTAGCGTCTGCAACGCAGAGGATGACGATTCAGCGTCACCCTGGACCGTAGACGTATGCGGTGTGGAGGGCATTGAATGACGGCGATCCGGAACGATTGGATTCCATCTTGTTGGCACGGAAAGGAGATTATTGAGGGTCATTAGGCAGGATCTCTCGACGAGTGCAATCGACGGCATCAGCTCCTGAAGAAAATGAGCCTTGGGCGCCTAGATAAAAGCAAAGACGACGCACGACGGTTCCACTCTGGTGGCCATCCGACGACTCAGACACACGAGATGCTCGTTCCTCGACCTCATCGACAGACGACGATGTTCCTTCTTGGACTTGGCGCTCTTCCTTCTGGAGCAGATCTCGAGGAAATGGCGTAGGAATCTCGGTGTCGACGAGCGGTCGTTGCGGCTGGACACGCTCACGGACCCTAGTAAGCGTAGCCATCGAGGTAGAAGACACAGCAAGAAATAGAGTGATGGGTCTAGACAATCCACGAGTAACCCTAACCCGACTCCTTTCAATATGTGATCGCTTCAATTTCAAATTCAAAAAAACAATTTAATTGAGTAGCTCCTGAAGGTGCTGTCATAGTTACATGCTACGCCTCAAAGTCCGAATGCTCACGGTAATGTGTATGCTCCCAGTTCCAAGTCCAGCAGCTGGAACACCTAGAAGGAAAATTACTTGGCACCGTTTGGTATCACTCACCTTAGCTAATATTTAGATGTGGCATAACCGTTGCTATGATCGGACTTTTGACCTCATTCATCCGTTTCACCTGGATCTTCTTTCTGGGCATAAGCAGCCTTGCGAGCGCCTGAACTTTGAAGTAATTGCAAAACTTTTGGCTGCCTTACGGTGTCCCGGGTTGAACAGAGTAGCCGGTGCCCGAAAACCATGACTCTCACCGCTGCGGTATCGAGCAGAAGTATGGAGAAGGAACTTTACGAAATTAGCTGCCTCGGCAAATCCGAGCGAGCCCCACTGAGTGATTGAAGGTGATTGAGAACGAAATTGAATTCCGCAGAAGCTTGCCGCGTGTAAGCTTACTGCGGTCCCACACTGATATATTGATACCAGTGATACCTTAAGTTATTAATGGATTGTGAGAAGATTGAAAGTAGTTTACAGCGGTTTTCATAATTATGTGGAATCCCGATTCGAAAAGTTGTATGGTCGTATCCAAACTAAAGAGAGGGAGCATAGTGGAGGTGAAGAGGTCGCAGAAGATGACGCTGGCTTCGACGTTCGCCAGCTATGTGTACGAAAGCATGAGACGGAAGAGAAAGACGAACCGTTAATGCTGTTCTCAAGCTGACCAGGAGGTACGGTAGAAGTCGGCGTACTTGAACCTCTTCTTGATCTGACCCAGGAGATACCAGCCAGGGGTGCAGTACGTAACATCATTGCTGGTCGAGCCGCCCTTGTTGTGTCCAGAGTGGAGTTGGCCAACGATGCGAGCTTTACCATTCGTCATGTGCCAGACGAGGGAGCCCGAGTCTCCTTTAGCGGAGAAGACTTGAGCAGTCTTGTCGCCCGAGTTGTAGATACCGAGCTCGACGGACTCGATGCCGACTTGGTTCTGAGTGAATGAGACTAGGCCGGCGTAGCGTCCGACGGTGAGGTCGGTAGTGTTGCCATCCTTGCCGACCATAAGGCAGCGCTGGCCTTCGCTGTTGAACTCTGCAGGGTGGGCGAGGTCCTCCTTCGTGGCGCAGCCCTCGATCCGGAGCTTCCTCTCGTCGGGAAACTTGAACGTGGTCGGACCACCACCGAGAGGACAGAACATGTCTGTAAGGTCTTGAGGATCGTACTTGGATCCTGAATAAGGTTGTTTTCGTTAGACGAGGTAAATAAGACAAGTCGAAACACACCGAGATCAACGACGTTGCCCTCGAACTCATCCATGACCTTGACCTCAGCAGCTAAGAACGCGGCCCAGTCCGAGGTATATAGTGTGCCGCCTTCGACGTCGACCGAGATGGCTGCAGCATATTGAACGTGCCCAATGTTGCGGTGGAGCTTGATATTAGACCATAATTTCGTGACGTCGTTGTAGAGGGCCTCGAGATCGGCGACAGCTTCGGTCTCGTCGTCCAATTGGCGTTGCTTCGCCTTAATCGCTCTCGCGTTCTCCAGGTCCTGCCTCTCCTTCGCCTGCAGTTTGACGAGATCTCGGGCCCAAAGGTCAGCGAGAATGCCGCGATCAGCAATGGCCTTGGTGATCTCGTCGAGGCCGCGCTGGAATCGACGCATTCCGCACACTCGAACGTAGTCCATGGGTGCGCCGCCTCTGTGCTCGTAATCGACGGTGGTGTTCTTGCGCAGGACGTGGCAGTTGCTGACTCCGACGGGACCGAGACTCCCCTTCGCCTCCTCTCCCAGCGGTGCGTGGGTGAAGAAGCGGGCAGGGTCGACGGACGACCAGTCGATCTTCCGAGCCTTGATCCGCGAATCTGGGGACCGGCAGCGTCCCAGACACCATTGAGCGGGGTATCGAAGTCGTACTCGTCAGGGCCGTGCATGCTGGCGGAGAGATTGGACGCCATAGTCACGACGGCAATTCCCGTCGGTCGTTTCTTTTCGATCAAGTCAGTTGACAAGAACAACCTAGGAATAGATCACTGAATTAATTACCGCAAGCACTACCTTCATTGTGATTCCAACTGTCGTCTTCTCTCACGCAAAAAGCGTCTGTATATTGAACGTCGATATTTGATACATACGGGTTATGTTGTAGTTGGATACAATGCCTAGATGTCTAAATAAAAAATGTCCTGTTGGAGGATCATCAGAACCGTCATCATCATCATGCAGACTTCAAAGTCTCCTCGGCTGCCTCCAAGGCCCTGCCAATCGACTCTAGCAAGTGCAGTTTATCTTCCAGTCCCACACTAATCCTAACCAAGCCAGGATCCACTCCATACTTCGCCGCCCAATCCATTTCGGCGTAATGCGCTAAAACCACGTACGGGCTAGCAAGCGTGAAGTTCGTACCTAGGCTCGGTCCTTTGTAGAACGGTAACGTATCAAAAAATGCCCGAGACGCTTCTAGTGTTGTGAACGTCACAGAAAAAAGCCCTCCGTACCCGCCAGGTTGATCCCCTTTGATACGACACTTGTCATACTGCTCACGAGTGATGTACTTGGGGTAGTATACCTCTTTCACAACGCATGTGCCCTCTGGGACGCCGCCTGCAATGGAGCGTGCACGCAAGAAATCGCACACAGCTTCTGTGTTTTCATCAATGACTCTGATCCTTCTCAGGGAGTCGCGCGAGTTGCGTTCCAAAAACACGGCGTCTTGCTCAAAGTAGATATCCTCGTAGGTAGCATCGAGATGTGCTTTGAGGGCAGCGTAGTGACGTCCCCGCGGATTTAATGTGAGACTAGAAGGGCCATCAATATCGAGACAAATCACATCGGAAACTCTCTCTCTTACCTTCCACCCATCACATTCGCAGCGCCGCTGAAGATTTTCGTCAAACTGCTGACGACAACGTCTGCATAGGTGAGAACCTCCACGTTCATAAAGTTACCGATCGTCTCGTCAACGACGACCAAAAAGTCGTACTTGTTGGCTAACGCGTGAATTCGCGGAAGATCGGCTGAACGAAGTAGCGGGTTGGATGGAAATTCGGTGAAGAGTGACAAAATGGGAGGTTCAGAAGGATCACGACTCGCTTCTTCCTCTAGAATGGCTTCGAGGGCGTCTAAATTTGAGTTGAGCCCATGACCAAGGAAGTGGCATCCAGGGCCCCATTTTTCTAGCACTTTGAGGGTATCAGCATATGGGAATCTATAGGATCGGCATGTTAGCTGGTAGGCAAAGTCAAGCAAAGGTGTACTTTCCCAAAGCAGACGCTCTTGGCGTTCGGTCTGACAGCTAGAGCTAGCATATGTGTACTCCAAATGGCTGACATGCCTGTGGGATACAGGAAAACATCTCCCTCTGTCACCTCCGACACCCCTCGTGAACTAGGCCCAAAGATGAGGTTTTCGTGCCCAGAAGCAGGCTCATCGTGATGATCGGAAGGCGCGTCTCGTAGGACACCAGATATCCTCCTCCGAAGGGCCCTCTTCGCCGACGCGGCATACGCAAAAGGAAGATTACGCCCATATCGTTCTTCCAAGTACACGCTGTGGTCCTGGCTCAGGTTCTCCGCTTGAGGGACCTGGGGCTTGGAGAACCCTTTGGCGGAATAGTGTCTGTTGACGGCTTTTCCAGGACGAGTCACGGTGGGCGAGGACGCACGCTCCGCGGACGTCCCGGGGAGAATAGAGAGACAATAATCAGCCAATCGGCTGGAGATTCCCAAGCCAGTGTGCTGCCAAAACTGCTTCGCCAAGGGTCCGGCGGAGGATGGGTAGAGCACAATGTGAAGATCAGCACATTTCCCGGTGGGTTCTGCATCGATGTTGTCTTCCGGACAAATCATAAACTGAATCAACCGGGCAGATACAGGGGTTCCCTCGAGAGCTGAACGGGCCTGGATGAATGTACGACAGTGTTCTGCCGTTTTCTGTGTGGGGAAAAGCATGCATGATTCACCAACGGCGCCAAATTTGTGTTCGCATATGCCGGCAAGCTGCATACAATGAGTGTAAAGAAAGGGTCGGGTAAGCCAAGGTACACACTTTTCTGATATTCAGGTGAACAAAAAATCTAGGGTATCCAGATACCATCTGGTCTACGACCCGCTTTTCGCCTTCCTCATAACCGACGTTGTCGCGCCATGTAGGTAGAGAAACAGAAATGGCATGTGGCGTGAAAGGAGGGACCGAAAGGCCCAGAGCGACCTTAGCGGTGTTCGTCACGACCGACGTCGTCGTCGTCGTCGTCGACATGGTGGTTCAGAAGGAAAAAAAAGAATACTCAGAGTCGGCCGACACGAGCGATGATCGACGCATTGATTTGATATTTAATTATCCAGGAATGTACATGATTATAACTTGAACTGCTTCACACAAAATCCTACTACACGTTTCTTTCTATCGGCTGAGATGCTGACTCCATGCTGGAGAAGGAAGCTCGCGAATTCCGGTTCATGGTTTTCGAGTTCCGGAGACTTAGGCTTCGTCGGGCGCTTGTCCGACTACTAGGCCTTGAAAGAGATAATTCGTCAGACAAGGACGAGTGGGAAGAGGCCGAGGACGATGCGCGTCGGTGACGCTGCATTCGCTTTGGATCGACATCTTCAATATTAGCCATACGACCAAAGATCGACAAAACTGAGAAAACACACATTCCTATGTGAGAAAGTAATGCTTATGGAGAAAGAACGCACTATCGACAATTGAAACAATACCGGAAAGATTTCCAGAGGTTATGTAGGATATGATAGGAGAAGATCCACCCGGCGAATTGTCCTCAGTCACGAATAACCTATGTGCATTGGCTGAAGGGATGACTTAGCCGGTAGAAAGCTACCAAAGACATTAGCACTTACTAGCTAATAGCTTTTGTATTGTATACAGCATGCTATTGGTGGGAAGGACAGAATATACTGTGTCATGCGTCAGTCTTGGGGTGTTATGGACCAAAATTACTGTCGCCTAACCTGGATACTTGTCTGCACCATCCTCAGACCCGTCGGAATCCTGGCTTCTGATGTCATTACGAATGATAGATCTAAAAGTGATGAGCGCACCTTGATCTGAGCAATGAATTGGTGCAAAGGAGTCGACAAGATATGTTTACTCTCCGATGGAACAACAATCTTGTAACATGTTCAGCCCGGGACTTGAAAGACAGACGCCAAATTTACCTTTCCGACATCTGTTACGCTCACGGCACTGAGGAGCACCGAAGTCTCGTCGCCGACAACGGCAACGCTGCTAACGCCTTCTTCACTCATCAATCTCATGGCATCAAGGACACTAGCCGTCGAAGTAGCTGCAATGACAGAAGAATACAGATTAAGAGAAGGGAGGTTGAACGCATAGAGAGGATTGGAAAGGAAGCCACGAAGGGAAGGATTCTCTGAGGCATACGAAGAAAACCAGTCCAAGAGTCGTCGATCGGAGACTATGCCCAAGTAGTCATTTGGAGGTTCGGCTTTCTGTACAAGAACTATGTTCGCTTAGCAGAGCATCGTAGATGAGACGGAATGGTACAAACCTTTATGCGTCCCACGAGAAAAATGCTCCAACAAAGATATAATGGTAGCGTCATAGGGTAGAACAACAAGGGGATTCTTCTCGGAGAGGTCTGGAGTAATAAATATCACAAATGAACAACGAGACATCTGAACAACTTACTGCTGACAAGCTGAACGGGTACATGGCCTGTTCGAGCAGCCGCGACGATTTCATGAACACGACGATTCTCCTTTGAGTCGTCTGGCGGCAGGGTGTGTCGTCGCGTGGCTGCCAGAGTCAAGAACGCATTGACATCAGAAAACTTGGATGCATGTTCAGACGAGTGAAAGCGGGACCGAAAGGAGACTGACATCGAACAGTCCGACGGTCGCGTCATTGGACTTGACAGTCAAACACAGTATGTCTTCAGTGAGAAGGGTCTGCGAGAAACGTTGAAGTTGACGGTTATCAGCAAGCCAGGAAGTCGCTCGCACCTCGCATGCCTCCTCGACGCTGGTTTGGGCATCAACAGCGACGATCCGAGAGTCGATAAGGTCTTCCAGAAAATGAGTCTCGCCAAATACAATCGCGGAAGAAGGATACCTCTAGCAAAGATACTGCGCCAATGATTGACCCATTCCTGCGAGTCGGCTGGAGTATTCGCGATAGCTGTAGGTTCCGCGGTGATCCAGGATCCATAAAATGATTCTGACATTCGCCTGCTCTGCGCCATGGTGGCCATCAAATGAGTACCATTCAGTGCAGTATTGGGTCGTTGGCAACCATGCCAAGGCGAGACGAAGCTTGGCAAAGTTCGATCGTCTTCGCCTCTTTCGTCATTACCATCATCGTCTGCCATGACTTCGGCGCCAACAAACCCAGTGGACGTTCCCCCGTACCAGGTCCAAAATCTCGTTGCAGGCGCCTCAGAGTCCGGTATTTTTGTTCTAGTTGTACAGCTCCTGCAGCTGAACGGGGTTTAGGTCTCGCTACGTCGGAAGTGCGATGTGCACAGGCTCTAGGCATGATTCCCCCCCTGTTTTCTTGCCGGTCATGCTAAGTATGCCCTAGGCTCTGAAATTTACGTTGGATTCGCGAATGGACAACTTGTTCGGTTTGCTCTGCAGGCTGATGATCCTAACAAGGTCCGTCAAGAAATCATGGGTACAAGCATGACCTGACCACCCGTCCAGCTCGAGTCTTATACGGTGCTCTCGAGGCAAACACTTCCAAATGACAAGGCCATCGACGAAATAGTCCTTCTCCCCTGCATATCGCGAGCCCTCATTCTTTCTGGTGCAGTGTAGAATTCTACGTCTCCAGTGATGACTATTCAACACCGTCTGCAGATAATCAAATTCATTTCTTCACCATTCCTTCCCTCGATGTCATGACTATCAAACCTATCAGACACGTCGTTACATTCGCCGTGGATCATCAGCATCTCAGACGTCCTGCAGCCTCGCCATCTACGCCTATACATCAGTTGGAGCCTGTCGAGTTCACAGTCATCAAAAGAAGTAGTCTCTCGATGTATGCACTACGCGACAAACTCCTATACGTCAAGGTAAAACCTTTTCTCACCCACCATCCCTGCTTAACACGTCCGTAGGAGATCCCTCTTCCCCAAGGTGCTGCTCTTGCCCGACGTACAGGACAAACCCTCTGCATTGCTGGGAAAACAGAGTATCAAATCGTCGACCTCGAAAAAGCCTCCATGTTCGGCGTCATACCTATTTCCCAAGCTCCGGAGCCCCCTCAGTTCCTGATTAAACCCTCAATAACTGTGATTGATGTCAACGAATTCCTCATTCTCTCATACACGGGGGTAAGTACCTTAGGACTATTCATAACATCCAACGGCGATCCTGTTCGCGGGACATTAGAGTGGCCACAGCATCCGGAGTCAGTGTGTGGGTGAACCTTCGTCGATACCTCGCGTTCCATAACTAACAATAAAGAACTAGGCTACGATTACCCGTACATCACCTCTCTGCTACCCAACGGGACGATAGAGGTGCACGGCATTGAGACGCAGGGTATCGTCCAAGTCATACCTGCGCCAGTCCCGTCCTCGAATACCGAACCCATCCAAAGAAAGAAGCTGGTTCCTTCTCTTCAGGGCTACCTCGTCCCCTCCACCGAGAAATCAGCGAAAATGCGGGCAGTTCCTGTAAATCTACTTCGAGAGCAAGTTGAGGTATAGATATTTTGCGAATCAAACTCTAAACCTGGATGGAAAACTCGTCAGAACTGTGTGGCGAGACTACAGTAACCGCAAGGGACAGACCTGAGATGCCTTTACTGGCGTGACACAAATGAAACTCTCCGAAGAGAGGGTGAGGATAGAAAAATTGGGTACCGTCAGACTACGTACAACATAGCGTCCCGACAAAGCGGGAAGACGCTGTACGTGCTGCAATTACATACCAGGCAACGTCCACATGATATCCAAGCGACATCCTAAAGAATGATCCTCGTATGCTAAATCGACCCCATCCCCAAACGAAAGTATCTCATGATACTTTCGGGTCTGGCCACAAACGTGCCATCCATGACGCTTGATGAACTCCATTATACTGCATTCGAAGAGCAAACTGGCCATTCTGCCCTTCAACGTTTTTAGACTTGAGTTAACAAACCGCCATGGACAGCATAATGGAAAAATAACCAAGGGAGGAAGACGATGTAAACGAGAGCTGCCTTATGGACAGCCAAGGAATTCGACATAACAAATTCCCCGCGAAGCGCCTCGAGCACCGATGGTCTCTAGGATTCGCTGGATGAGACGTGACACCTCAACCAAGTTGCTTCGTAGCCCTCATATCATCGGGTATCGCACGAAAGCTGCTGGCTTAGGGTCGGTCATAGGTAGAGCTTGTTCGCTCGTGAAGGAAGACCGGAGTCCTGTATGGAACGAGCGATGCAACTCTGAGTCTGATGGTGGAAGGAAGGAAGAACGGGGACCTCGTGCTTCCCTCATGCTAAGTATCTTTCCCGGCCGGAGGCTTGGACATAACTGTCATCATTTGATCGGATCACCCCGTTGTACGAGTAAGCGCTCAACTTGAAGTCTTCGCAGCGTAGTGAAACTAAGGTTGTCTAGAAACGTTGTATAGGGCGGTCATAGTGGTATACATTAGTACAGAGTATGTAAACCGACTAACCCGGTGGTATTACATCTGTCTTCAAACGGCGACCGTCTCAATCCTGAGGTCATCCGGTTCTTGTTGGGTAACTAGGTTTATCGTGTGCCACTCACCATAGGTGCAAAAAGGTCTTCCATGTGTTCTGTTTGGTCTCAGGAAGAAGAAACTGATAAACGAACATTGTCATCAGAACTGCGGAGAAAGGATACCCCATTGAAGAACCTTTGAGGCATGAACGGGGGAAGGAGGAGCTGAGTATACACGAAATCAGGAATAGAACCAAGCTCCACGTAAATGTCCAACTGCTTGTAGACGTACCAGTCGGTGTAAATGTCTTGACAAAAAACAAGATGATTTTTGAGCCGGCTCAAGCAATACGTAGGTCTGAGTTTCGTGTACCACCAAAGATTGTTGCGACATCGTCAAGTGTCACTGAATCATCACGCTAGTCTCTTAGTGTCGTCGAAGGCAGTCGAACGCGTTCCTGCTCTCGGATATGATGCTCCAGCGTCCCCCGAGGCAGCTGTCAGACGAATGACGGTACGAAATTGTCCTTCAGCGCGTGTTTTAAATGTCTAAAAGAGTCTGCGTTAGACGTTGCCTTATCAATAGAGCAACATGAGAGATCTGGAGGGCAACAGACGTCAGATGTATTGTTAAGCTTGTAGTAAGGACTGACCTAGAACAACAGATGCACCATGACAACAATTACGGATATTATTTATTTGACGTACGAAGTATTCAGACCTTACTACTTAGTTTCGACTCCGTTAACACAAGCGAATGACGGGGCACCTTGTCTCCGTACATACTCTAGCTGTGTCATGCTGCGATCTGTCCTTGTTCCATCAAAATCAAGAGAATCAAGTAGTTAACCCACATCATGCCCGTTGTTTCGACAAGTTGTGATAAATCCGAGTTGCGTAAGTAGCGTCTTGAATAGAAAAGATTATATCTCTGCAACTGATTATGAGAATGTTCTGACCTGAATAGAACCCGATGGTGGTACTTACGAGATTACCTTGCTGGTAAGCAAGGTCTCCCTGTC